>JAOUZG010052814.1:770653-800048 GCA_026289955.1 Argiope argentata
CTATTGCACTAGGGCACTGTTGTAACTTCTAATACCCTAATACTATTCCACTAGGGCCTGTTGTAACCACTAATAAACTAATACTATTGTTCACAATTGCACTAATGTAGCTACCATATTGTATACTAGTGCACTGTTGTAACTACTAATACTCTATTCACTATGCACTACTATAAACATTAGTACATAATTCAAACACTGTATGTGTAATAGCGTAAATCACTTAATACTACACTAATACAATATTGTGACTACTAATACACTAATGCAAAATTTTAAATATATGCACTAGTGTTTATGCTATAGGTAATTCTTGTGCCGAGAAGTGTGGAGTGAGTATTCGTGAGATGAAGTGTTATAAACATTAACTAAGTCATTCTTTATAGCTGCGCTCTGCCTATGTAGAAAATATTGAGAAGTTTAATTACAACATGAGTAAATAAATGCTTGACAATACATAATGCTTAACTGGGGACTAAAAGGCCTGGGGATTAACGGGGTAATTAATAAGGATTTCTTTATCAAAATGGAAGCTTGTAAACATGAAATGTAATCGAGCTCTTACTGACTATTACTTATTTACATTAAAATTCCTCAATGGATAGATTTACATTTAATAGAAAACAAAACATCAACGAGCATTTCAACAATTCAACGTTCAATGAAAGAATATTCAGCACTGTAAATATCAATTAAAGGCATTTATTTATCAACAACAAACTGCCGACTATATTTTCAAAAGGAATTCTGTGAAAGGATTCTCTGACTCATTGTGGATATCAAATTATCTAGTTTTAACCTGAGAATATTGTAAACAAATACTTTTATTCCATATTCAAGTAAATTAAACGGAAAATCAGAAATGTACAAGTAATTAGAAATTTGGAATTCACATCGAAATCTGTTTACTAAAAGGTACTAATTCCGTCTTTAATATTTATTGTTCTAGAAATGACAGATTAAATCACTGAAAACTCCCTGTAATTTACTGGAAATTATATTTTTAAATATTAGGACGCGTATCTTGGAAGCAGTTTAAGCAACAAATTTAAATAAAATAACAATAAAAGCAGAAAGCACGGATTTACAAAGCGTGTTTACCAAAAGCAAATTATAATCTTCCATTTCAAATCGAATTAACTAAAGTGTTTCTGTAGCATGCTTGGATAATATAACATCAAATCAAATTAAGTTAAGTAATTTTGTAGCATGATTGAAAAATATAAGAAGAGGTTTCACCTTTGAAATTTCTGATTGCATTAATTATTCTGTTTAGTAGACTATTTCGCTTAAAACTATTTGGTTGATATGAAAACAAACAATGATTCAATAATAAACTATGCAGTTATGGCATTTATGTATTTAGCAATTTCACATAGAAATTAACATTACAATCTATTTGAGATGATGATGACGTGTCCGTTTTACAATGGAAGGTGGGGGGCAGTAGTTTTTGATTGTATGGACCTCTAAGCACCCGAGGACAGATTGACTTTTAGCTCATATGAATATGACAAACACATATCACAATCACTTTCACTGCCCCTTTTACAGGAGGTAACATTCACACACCTCACAGAGAGAACATAGAAATACAACCATGCCCTGACCAGGACTCGAACTCCCAGATCACAAGGAAGAAGATCTACCTCTGCCCCAGGACACCGTCTACAATTTGTTAAAAATATATTGTATTTAAAATTACCCAAAATATTTTATTGTAAGCAAATTTATTGAAAATTCACGGAATTAAATTTTAATTAAAATGATATGTTGTTAAATCATCAAAGACACGATCATTAATATGTGCAAAAATAAGATAAATGTAATTGCAGTCACATTTAATATTTTAAATCCCTAATATTCCAGAAATACAAACGAACGATTAGTCATTTCAATTATTCTACTATATAGTTATAAATATCATAAATGCTAATAGCACTATTAAACTAGTGATAGTTAGCCGAGATATAACTTTTTGTAAGAGTTGAAGACGCGAAAAAAATACACAAGAAATATCTTTTAAGAAGCAGATCTATATTTGTTTATAATTATATCTTAAATATAAGATATAATTTAATTCAATAATTAATGGAATAACAAAATATTTCAGAATTATAAGGCTTAAATGACGGAAATATAAGGATAACGCATTTGCTGCTTTGAAAATGGGAAATATGTGTTAATAATTATTCTTTAGACTTATAGCATATTCAGAAATTTATTATTGATGGAAATGATTCCAGGAGAAAGGTTTATTTTAAACAATAAACTCATTATCCTAATTAATTAAAACGAATAATTATCTATTCTTCCGAAATTATCCCATTTTATACACCAAGATCTTTTAATACCTCGACTCAAAGTGTTTTCTTTTTTGTATGTTCATAAAACTTAAATCTAAAATATAAGAAATAAATTATATGTACTTGACATTTCACTTCATTAGAGACAACACGTTAGAGTTAAATACCAAATTGTTAATTGTAAACAAATTCTTTTTATTTTGAATGTTTTGAAAAAAACTAGTAATTCAGATTTATCTATAACATGAGCATACTCTTTCGAATCATATATTAATATTTTTTTAAATGATAAGTGTTTTTTTTTATCCGAATGAAAAAATACGCTCAAAAATGCTCTTTTTAAACGCTCTTTTTTAAAGTGAGAATAATAAAAAAAAAACAATTTTATGCGAAATAGGTTTTGCATTAAGTTTAATCTAAAAATAAAAATAATATTTATTTTGAAAAATTATTAAATATTATTGCATTTCACAAGTAGAATATCGATAAACGCAAACAAATGTATGTTCCATCTTAAAATTAGGTATCACTAATTGATGAGAGTTATTCTAAAGTTGTTTTTTATATTTCTAAAACTCTTAACAATTCAGCTTACAATATTTTTGATTCCAATGGAGATTTTACATTATTTTGATTTACTTCCCCCCCTTATTCATAAAAATGTAAAATTTTTGGACATTTACAAATCTATTTCCTGCTTAATAAAAATAAATAGTTCTTTTTTTATAAATCGAAAACGCTTTGAGAAATTATAATAACTGCCAATATATCATTTGTTTAATTTTATTAGAGGAATTCCATGTAGAAAAATATATACAAATTTGCTTTTAAAAAACTATCCTTTATATCAAATTTATAAAAATTAATCATTACATTCCATTCCTATATATCAAATTTATAATAGTTAATTATTCCATCGAATTAAATAGGCTTGTTTCTTATAATTTCCATTATACATTTTTTGTGAAAATGTGATAACTAAATAAAAAAATTATAGAACTGTCCCATTTTCAAAGTATGATTTAACTGCATGATAAATCCAAATTTACTTTATTAATGAAGTAAACTATTAAAAGAATAGTGAATCTAATCAATTTAAATTAAAGTAGGAATTACGCATGTTCTGAGCTTAAATGAGCGTTAATTTTTTGACAGCTTGGGTTATATGATAATAACATTATATATAAAGTTTTTTTTGAGGTTTAGTTTATAGAGCTGCGGTTATTTTCAGGTTAATTTTTAAATTAATTTTCAGTTCCTTTCGGCATCTTGAAATGAACATGAATATTTATCTTGAGAAAATCTTATTTTCTTTCTTCGATTTAAAGCTGTCCTTAAAAATAGTAAATGCATGAATAAGCCAAGAAATTATTTAAAATTTAAAAATAAACTGGATAATTGAACAAAATCGTATAAAGATATTTATTTATAAAAATGTCTATTAAACATATAACTGGGTCAATATGTGGCCGTATTAATGCTTTGGTATTCAGATTTATGGTTTTTCATACTCGAAATATCAATTCCATTAAGATCACTGCCTTAGCTGACAATCAGATGAGAGAGGCAAATGTAACTCGGGTTCTAATGCCAATTTGGCGTTTAATTTCAGAGATGGATTATTAGTTGTCTTCGTCATCTGAAAACGATTGGAATTGACAAGATTCATCGCAGGCATATTCTTTAAGCAGCTTAAAAAGATAATGTTATTATAACTAAATTACTATACTTATATCATTGTGAATGTTATTATTTAAGAAAGAAATGTTTAATTAAACATTTCAGCATTAAATAATAGTAAGTATGTAAATAAGTTATTATTTAAGATAAAAACATTTTATTACACATCTAATCATTGATGAATAGGAAGTTGTGTAAATGTATTATTATTTAAGAGACCAAACATTTAAACTGTGAAGAATAGGAAGTTTGTTACTGTTGTAAGATCATAATATACGAAAAACAATTAAATTGTAATAAGATTACAAAGTTTGATACATATATTGATAAAAATTAATTGGCAGCAATTAAAGTGGAAAACTTAGTTCATCAATTCCAAGCTGTTGACAGAAAATACAATACATTTTATTATATCCAAGGGCCAAGACAGGAAGGCGCTTTAGTGTGCTTATAGCCTTTGGCAAATTAGTCACAGTTAACATATTTCACACACGTATCAAAACTATCAATCACTGGTCGTCACGTAACTTAAAATAACATGGCATTAAATTTAAAAAAAGAGCAAGTAGTTGCTTTACAATTTGTACCTTACTTAACCCTATGTTACAATGTAGTTTATTATTTCATCACCTATTTCTATATTTTCAAAGAAATAAATTTATTACTGTTTCAAATATAATTCTTGCAATACCAATATTTTTTTTAAAAAAGGAAATTGCTGATTCTTTTTGAAAGAATAATTTGATCTAAGAGACAAATATTTAAGTTGTTACTATGAGATCTATTTGAATTAAATTTGAAAAAGTTTTTACTTTATATTGTAATAAAATGATATCTAGTTTCGATAGCATAAGAAACTTTAACATTGAATTTAATATAAATCATTTCCTAGACACAAGCAATGGAATAATGAAAACGATAAAACAAAAATGTATGTGTAAAAATAAATAATTATTAATTATTCTTCTTTTAGCCTTGTCGCAGCATTCTCTCAAATAGCAATGAAATATTGATTTTGTTGATGTTTAAAATCCAAACATTATTCTTAATTAATATTCTAACATAATAATAAAAAAAATGATTATATCATACTGCATTGCCACATTTTCATTATAATAGTTTGAGGCATATTTTTTCCCATTGTCTCGAATTCAAACAAAGAATTTCACTAAGGCGTCATTTGAATTAATTTTGGAAATATATTTTAATTTAAAAATGTATCTGACATAATTGCTTATTTTTATCTTTCACAGTAAAAAAAATTATTGCATTCATTTTTTAGGTGTTTTCTTTATTGAATAAACTCCCATTACTCTGACTTTTAAATCCCTTGCGAAATTAAGCTTTGTTGGATATTAAATCATTTTCTGTGAAAAATGACTAACATTTACAAAATGCAATAATTTTTATCATAAATTTTGAACATAATATGCTATGACAGAAACGCATATGCTATGGAGTTTTTATTCTTAAAAGATAAAAAGTTTCTATTAAAAAAAGAACATATTTTTTTAAAGCATAAACATTGTACTATATTTTATTCCAAAGCAAAATTGAAACACTGCTAATTATTCTGATAATTTCTTCTCTTTATGGATGGCATAATGTTTATATCAATTGTTTTACCGTTCTGTACTTTTACAGAAAATATATGTTACAAAAAGTGAACAGTTCAATTTTTTATTTATTACTTTCAATATAATCAGAATGTAATGATAATTAATCAGTTAAAGACACATATGTTTATGTTTTATGTATTGGTATATTAAATGCCTACGCTCCTAAAATGAACAATCAAATCACTCATAATTTATCATCTTCTTTATTAAACTCGTAAACATGCCCTGCAAAAGTACGCTCAGAAATAAAATGTATAAATTTAATATCAAAAGGTTTCGGAGGGATGAACTATATCTTCTTAAATTCGAAATAATCCTATAATTATACCTTTAGAATCAGTACAATAACTATAAAAATGTTAAATTAAAAGTAATAAATTTTCATTAATATTATTTTGATCACACTGCTCAAATATTATGATACCATTTGTAAATAGACTTTAAAACTTCAAATAATAGGTGTCGATTTTACTTTCTCGCATAATAAGTATACAAAAAGAATGTAGAAAATCTGGAATGTACACGCTTTTTGTATACTTATTATAGGAGATTGCATACTTTTTGTATACTTATTATGCGAAAATCAGAAATGTAGAGTTTTTAACAAATATCTACTTTTTAGTCATAAGGTCAAAGAATACATTTTTGGAATTGTTATTGTATATCTATTTGAGAACGCGATAATTCAAAAATGCTCTAAGTTACACAAATGAAATTTAAAATGGAGTCTTTACAGTAAATTTACAAATGTCTGTTAAATTTTGAACGAAATTAATTCTAAGAAAGTTTGTCTGTCTCATTTTTCCAATACTATAACTACATAATTATAATAGAAAAAGTCAATAAAATCTTATTTATAGATATAACATCTAAAAGGCAAATATGTTATCTAATTTCCAATTGAATCTATCAAGCGTTAACCATTTACCTATTCGTGATTTTACAGCATGCAAACTTATTAATTAAAAAAGTAAATAAGTAATTATATGAAATATGGCATGTGTTTTTATTATTACATTAGTATTTAAGTATCAAACAACAGTTTCAAATGATGTAAAAAAACAGTGTTCAAAATATACATTCTACAGTCTTGCTCTTGATTGCATTCCAGTGATGAATCCTAATAACAAATCTTCAAATATCAAACTTTAATGTAAACTTTCATAACTATTTTTCAGCTGCATACAAAAATATATTTATAAGAGATTATACGAGGAAAAATTCTGTGAGATCATTCTTGCTGATTGCATTAAAATGAACAAGAGTTTTCTCAATTTTTTTCATAAATGTATTTTATGTCAAATCAATCAGTAACTAGATTCACATTATTTTAGACTTCTTTACATCAGGAATCAAAAATTCACCATAAAAGAATGGCAAAAAAATATTTTTCTTCAAGACTTTATGTAAAATTTCAATTTTAGCAGGTATACGAACTAATATATAAGACCACATAAATTTCATGTTCGAATACACTTAATAAACTTGCTTCCCCATCCATGAATTAATAAAAAGTTGAGAAAAGCAATAATTTGTGTCTCCTTCAATTATAGTACGTCAAAACATGCTAAATAAATCCATATGATAAAGGGAAAAAAATTTTCGCATAATGACACTGGTAAAGACAACTTCAATTGTTAACTTAAATATTTTTCTTTAGAGAAAATTATGAATGACTGCCTGAATGTAAAGAACTAGAACTCCTTTTTTTTCGATGAGACTTTCTGAAAAATGTCAATATATACTGTAACTTTTTTTAAATGAGGTATTAAATCATAAATATGCATGCGTACAGAGAGTGATCATCTCTGACTCAGTACCAACCAGTGGTATTTTTATCCACATGGAGAACTTTGTGGCCACAACATATCTAACGTCCAACACACACGAAAAGTCCTCGGTTGACAGGTTTGAACTCGCAGTCCCAGGGGTGCGAATCCAACGCCCTACCAACCAGGCTCTCTCAGCCTAAACATTGCAATTATAAATAATTGGTCAAAAAATTATACTACCATTGAATTTTCATAGCCAATTAAGAATTCAAAGCCAATTGTGGTAAAGCAAAATGCGTGAATTTTCTACAACAGTTGATGTAATGCAATATAGATTAGAATTTTCTAATTTTCTTTATTCTGTGTTATTTTAATTTGAAAACTCGATTAATTAACAACGTTTAATTTTAAAAGCATCAAACATTAAGTAAATAAACAGAATTGTTTAAAATACTCATTTGAAAACATGTTAAACCTGTCTTCTTTAGTGTGTGGAAAAAACAAATTTAATTTGCTCCTATTTAGAGGTGAGAAAAGGAAGATTTTTGGCGAGAAAGTTTGTTTTTAATTAATTAATAAAAAATTACTAAATTAATATTTGAAAAATATTGTATTAACATCAAATGCCATCCACTACAAGCTTTAAAAAATTTACTTGAATTGATTGGATGAATAAAAAGTATTTTATTAAAGATTGGAAATTTAAACAAGATATATATATCTGTAGTGAGAGTATGAGCTAATAGTAGGAATTGAAAAAAAGGTAGCATTTTGTTTTAAAATAGAATTAGTTGCTTCAAATTTTTAATGAGCAATTTAACATACAGCTTATATCGTGATCAAATGCCGTTACATTGCTGATGAGTATATTTTTCTCTAATCCAAATTCTGAATCTACTAATACCTTCATAATTGTTATGACTCATATAATTCTATTCCTCAACTCGCAGCAAAATTCTTATAATTATAATTTTTTACCTAGCCCAAAGTCTCAGTTTTATAAAAGCCGGAAACTCTATTATGCCGCTCGATTATATCCAATGAATCCATTCCCTCTTGTCTCGGCAACGGCAGCACACCCCGCGTGATTGGATTACGCATGTAAATTTAATTACGGCCTCGCGTGTTATTCGGGCGTTACAAAAACAAAAGAAATTGCAGTAAGCAAAACCATTGTCGGATAGGTGTTAAAGAAACCATTCGTTTCTGTATTCCAGCGAGACGCATAAAAGATGGGGAAAGAAGCGAAAAACATGGAAATGAATTGCTTTTTCTGTTACTGCAGTATTCAATCCCAACAGCCTTTCACTAAAATTGAATCGGCACACGTTTCTCGTATTAAGGCCTTCTGTTGCCACACCCAGATTTGAAATAGATGAAAAGAAATGGCTCGGGAGAAAATTTCATCTCTTTATTGTTTTCTGGCTCCTTTTTTTATGTTTTTGAAAGCATTTAGCGTTTAATGATTGAAAAGTAATGAAAGCTTTTTACCAGAAGTTTTTAAAAACGATCTTTTTTTTTCGCTAAATAACTTTGGCATCTCTATTCAGTAATTCTTTCTGGATGAGTTTGAAAGTAACAGGGGAATTAGAGTGAAAGCATAGTGTGGTGGTACTAAGAAATAGTTAAAAGAAAACTTTAGTAGAGTTAATAAAAAAGGCATGAACTTATGTTGAAACAAAAGACGTGTTTAGAAGAAACATCAGCGAAAAGGCGAAGTGTGTTATTTATCAAATGTTTTTTTCTTTAGTTTATTTCATCTCATTCCGTTTAATTTTTGGAATTTGACTAATATAATAAGGTTCCCAAAGCAGTCAAAATCTTTTGAAACATTTTTTTGATATTTTAGAACAGCAAATATGCAGCTTATCTAATATGATTGGCTACTTAGATAAAAGGGATTGAAGCATTTTCTTGTGTCCCTCCTTCAACTTTTTTTCTATTGTATTGACTTTGTTGTCGAATGATTGTGATACTCCCTCTCACAATCATATGAAGATTCCTTTATGAAAACATTTAAAAAGCTACTAAAATGGATAATCTGAATTAGTTTAACGTTGGAGACCAAAAGGGTATTAGACTTGATATTTCATATATTGCCACCAAATTAAGAGGCCAGAAATAAGGCCTAAAGTTTTAGAATACCACATCCGAAAATACATTTCTAATCACCACATTTTATCAAAAATTTGAATGTGCATTTGATAGGTTCAAATGATAAAAAGAATGTGTTTAAGTAGCCTATTCAGTATAGTCATGACTGGCTCTGACTCGGTTATATAGATTCTGACGTGAAATGAGCAACATTTCATTTCATTAGAGTTTCCCATGTGATCAAAATGTATTACAAAGGCTGGTGTGAAAAGAAATACAACTGGTTGAATGTTTCCCATATCCTTGAACAACTGGTTTTTCATATCCTTGCCAAACTGGTTGAATATTTTCCATATCCTTGAATAACTGGTTAAAGGTTTTCACATCCTTCAAAAATTAATTGAATGTTTTCCATATTCTTGAATAACTGGTTAAAGGTTTTCCACATCCTTGAACAATTAATTGAAGGTTTTCAATATGATTGAAGAACTTCTCTGTCTAGTGTGAAGCGAATTACAGTTTGTTGAATGTTTTCAATATGACTTCCCTAGCATGAAACGAATGGTAACTCTTTGAATATTTTCCATACTATTCAAGGATGTTATAGAAATAAATATTGCGCATGCAAAAATAATTATTTTTATCTCTAAATCGCGTAAAAATTATTTATTTTTAATATTGTTTAGAAGTGATCTCTAATCATTTGTAGTCAAATAAATCATTTCAATTTCTACTACAAATATCAGTAATATATTACAAGGAAACATTATTTTTCCATATAAAAATGATTTCAATTTATTTCAAATAGAATATTACAGTAAAAAAAATCATTCTTTGAACAAATGATTATTTTTATATCATTATTTTGTTACCTTCAAAGCAGTCTAACTTCTTCAATCCAAATTGGATGGAAAAATCTTGTATACTCATTAGCCCAAATACATTTTCCAAATTATTTTTTGTTCAATATTTTAGCTTGAAATAATGTCAATATAAAACTACTTGATAAGCTGCTGTTGAATATCTTGTTTTAAAAAAATCTTTTGAGAATAAAATATCTCTCAATTGCTGACGTCAAAGCTTGGAGTAACATCACTTCATGATCTGAGTATAATAATAAATTCAATGGAGTAGACAATAAATTTAATGCAAATCTTAGTCAATTAATGTTTCTATTGAATAATTTAAAAGAAATAAAAAAGCACGAGATTAGGATTGAAATTTTTGAAAACTAGCATCAATTACTATAGCAAATATTTATTCTGTAAATAAATACAGTTGATTTACAGAAACAAACAAAAAATAATAATGTCATACAATCAAAAATTTGAAGTATTTAGCTTGGAAATAATTTATTTTACTTCGACTAAGAGAATTTTAAAAGAACCTTTTAAAATGTTCTTTACTTAGAATATTGCACTTTTTTTTCCATGTTCGCAAAATTTCTAAGAATACTTTCATGAAAAAAATTTGCCACCGTGGAATAAAAGGGGACAGTGTTGATTCTTTTCGATAAAGGTAAATTGAATTTAACGATCCATTTGGTTTTCGCTATTTTGGTAAATTTTCTAAAATAAAGTAAAACGAGAGAGGTTTCTTCTGGAAATCTTAAAGTGCTCCGGTAATAGAATCAATTTTCCACTCCTATAGAGGTACACAATCACTTCTGCTGAGCTTTCATAAAATTTTTAATGTAAACTGTATTAGTAATTTTTTAAAAAAATATGCTGTTTGTTCTATAAGTATAAAGAACACCATCATGTCTCAAAATTTTGAAATTCCCAATATTATTCGGTCGGAAACACCATAGTTTTACACGCCTAAGCTGACTCAAGTTCATTCCATTAGATGAATTATTGAACTTAGTTGCATTACAGTTTATTATACAAGGATTTACATGGAATTCTGAAATACATACAACTATGCAGAAATAAAACTATATTAGTTATATTCCTTCAGTTTGAATGTGTAATTGTTAAAATCTATATTATCAATTTCTAAACCTAATACCTTATATGATTGGGTTGAAATGAATCCAATATAATTTCAAAAAGGCTGTCTTTGGCCATTTATAGATGTAGATATATAAAGGGTAAAAGAAAGAACATATATAGATGTCAGATGTAGAAAATATTAATTTTTCAAAATTTCTATCATCAATTAATTAACTTATTAATCAATAAGGAATTTTACTTTATTTTTGTATTTCCTTTATTCTTTAGTGTGAAGACTGAATTGATAACAGATTTAATTCACTAAAAGAAAAAAAGAAACTATTACAACACCAGGGTTTGTGTATATATATATATATATATTCCCAAATATGCATATTAGCTGATAACGAATAGCTTTAATTCGGTGTCTTCTTAACCATTTAATTGGAAAACGATAAAAAATATACTGTAAAAGTTTTTTGCAATCACGTATATTAAGTATATAGAGTATGTATATTATTTCTTTTTAACCATTTAATTAGCAAATGAGGAAAAATGAGCCTTAAGAAAGTTTTTAGGTGTACATATTAGGTAAATAGGGTATGTATACTATATTTATGTGCTTTTTGAAATTCCTATTTAATTAAATAATTCTAGAAAATTGTGTTCATTAATTTATTTTAATTATTAAGCAGACATCTGAGTAAGGAAGTATTCTTAAAATGACCATTTTGAATTCTAAATCTCTCATAAAAGCAATAGAGACACTTTCGTTTGAGTAATTGTGCTAATTAAATGATCATGACCAGAACTCAAAACATCTTTTCACTTGAATTATGCTAGTAATGGTTTAAATTTAATGAAGAGGTAAAATAGAAAGTAATAAACGCTAATTATACTTTTATTATTTTCAAATCACAACTGTTTTTATAAACATGACAATAAACAAAATGCCCTTCATATTCATTAAACATGATATATTCATATTTGATTTTATAATTGCCAGCACAATAATATCACTTTTCAAATGGTTCATCTTGAATTTCCTATAGAATTAAAATCACTGCAGTTAATATGAATATTCAAATGATGCACTTGATTACCTTTAATGTGTGCTATTATTTTCATATGACAGAAAATATGTAATCTGAATTATCATCTCACAAATTTTTCATATAAAACTTTAACGTTCCTTTTTTCTTCTTCTATGTATTTACTGCTAATTTGGCAGTGCCAAAATCTCAAATGTCTCAAATCTATGACTATCATACTATAGAGAAGAATGGATAATTTGATAACTTTAGGAAAATCCAGCCCCAACCCATTTTAAGATCTGAAACATCCTAAATTTTCAATCTTTTTCTCTAAATGTCCATCAATATATTAAAAATATAAGAAATTGATGAAATTTAGATGGATAAATGTTAATATTTCAGATTTATACCATGAGATTTATATATCAATAAAAAAAATTTACCATCATTCTTCTCTGGAATACAGAAATGTAAGGTTAACTTCTCATTCAACAATTGTTTCATTGCAGTTTTGAGGTCGTTATGAAGTTGATTTGCCTTCTCAGTACTTTAGTGCCGTATACAAATAATCTGAAAAAGTAAATATAAAATATTTAGGTTCCATACATCTATTAGTTTCTATAGATGGCTAAGCCCAAGTTTGGATAGAGTCATTATCCAAGAAAAACACATATAGTGGCTTAGACTAATTCACTACAAGCTCGTTCATAAAGAATAATATCTGCTGAATGTAAATTCTTTATTGAGATTCGCAATAATAATGGTTATAAATTAATTAATAAAAACAATTCTGACTATGCACAATCTAGAAATTATATAGAACAACAAAAAGCAACTTTTCAAAATAATAAACACAATTTTCTAGTTAGAGCTTTCATGGTACTGAGGTAGTTTCTTCAGATTGTTATCTTGATTGCTCCCTAGATTACACTTATCAAAACCTCTCTATGGCTGTAGTTTGCTATTTATATAGCATGCTCCTATTACTACATAAACAGCATGGCGCCATTACTTCTACCACTATCAAGATAGGTTAAACCTTGTATTATTGAGGGCTGTTAGCTTCATATCCTCAATTTCTATGTTATCCATATGATAAATGTTTAATTAAACCTATGATACTAAAAGAATAAGTCTTTTTTTTCCTTGAGTTGCAAAAAATTTCAGCTATTAACCAAAATATATTTGTAAACAAGTCATTAACGAAATCTTAACACAACTATGGTCTGCGACTATTTAATGACTGAATAAGGGGCAAATGCTTCAGAATGGATCGTTAAATATTTTCTTGCTTATAAAGTTCAGCTTTGTGCAATAGTCAATCTTGAATCATTGCTACAAACCATATTTCATCCAATGTTATAATCTCTTTCAAAACTTTTGCCTCATTTCTTTGCATATGCAAATAGATAGAATGCCACTGAAATCAGGAATTCTTTTTCGGGCAACAAAGTTTTGAATGATATTGTTATTTATTTTGTGTAAATTAGATGTAAATATTGAATATATTTTAAAAAAAGTTTTAGCATAAAATTAAATGTAATGGAATCGCGCGTCAGCGAGAAAAGATCGTTATAAGGGGATTTAAAAAGAGATTGCAATATTCGACTAATTTGGGGATGCAAGTGTGTTCGCGATATAATGAGATCACAAACATTTTACCAGTTCCTATAAACGTCCTCTAATTTTGCGTTAATGCCTCTGCACGTGCTATCAGTCTTTCTGCTCCTCTTTTATTTCACCTTATTTTTACACTTCATAATAATAAATAGAACAATAACCATAAAACAAAAAAAATCTAAAGATAAATCATGCTCACTATTTATTTAGCATAAATTTAACAAATAAAAAAAGACAGGAATAATGTCATAATCATATCTAGTTTTAAAGCTTTGTAATCTTGCAAAATAAAAAAAAGGAAATAGGTATTATAAAAAGGGGAAACAAGTAATGAAAATGAATAAAGGAGTTTTAAACTTTTTAATTAATGTTCTAAATTGGAAAATATTAATTTTATCGAAAACTAGATGACGAAAACGAAAGTTTAAAGAATTTGATAGAAATTATTTCAGTAAACTAAAACATTGAACCCATTTATAAAATGTATTAATTTTAATGAGCATCACGGAATATTTTTGTTGCATATTCTGCTTGGTTTAACTTACTAATTGTATTCGCTTCAGCATCTCGTTGTATTACGCCTTTAGTTTTTATTCCCATTTTTCTGTCAAAAAAGATATTCTACATTTTAATGTGCCAATAAATACTTGTATTCATTTCTTTTAAATTTATAACATTCCCTGTTGATGTAATAAGATATATATTTATTAAATATTAACATATGTCTTATTATGAAAATTAAAGAATTCCTATGTAAAACCATTTCTATAAAGAAAATTTAGTTTAAATCCATCGGTTGATTAAACGGTAAAAACCTTTAAAAATAGTATATGATCTCACAGAAGATTATAGAATTTCAGATTTCTTGTTTACAAAGATGCTCATCTAACATCAATTACATCTCTCCCTACAAACTTGAAAATTACAAATTATAAAACAAACATTTATTGTAAATATTATTATCTGATTATTTTTACATCGAAATGTTATAAATAGACATAAGTAACATTTCAATCTAAATTAGTTGAACTTAAACTATTGATACATTTACGTTTAAAGCTAAGATTCCTACTTATTACACTTATATGTAAATATATGTTAAAGTTGTCTGATTTCGGACCGAAAAAATTTTGGCTGACGACAAAAAATACAGAAAACTTATACGGTAATACGGATATGAAAAACTTCGATTCTCCCATACTTTGGCCTCTATGCTTTTAAGATTATTCCAAATATTTAATTATTCTATTATATAATAAAATAGCAGCTGATTTTACAATAATAATTGAATGAAATTTGATAGCCTTATTTTTATTAAAAGCATTGGATATTTCTGTGTTTATGAAATTACTTATTCTTTGTGGAAATGACATTTAATGACAACATGAATCTAAATTGGTATAAGTTAAGAATAATATTTTGACACTTAGACTAGTGATTAAATCCAACAAATGTCATGAAACTTCACTGCCTCGTTATTTTAAATTAATTTAAACGAAACTGTTGCTGTAATTGAGTTTTGAGTTTTACCCATTTTTAAGTTAAAGTATGGTCTGATTTCTGATTTATCGATTCTATTATAATTGCAGTTTCTGATGTGTTAATCATAATAAAATGGAAGTTTCTGATGTATCAATTCTAATATAATAGGAGTTTATTTTTATCAATTCTAATATAATAGGAATTTATTTTTATAAATTCTAATATAATCAGAATTTCTTTTTATCAATTCTAATAAAATTGGAGTTTTTGATTCATCAATCTAATGTAATTGGAGTTTGTGATTTATCAATCTAATAAATTAAATGGAGTTTAATTTAATTTGATATCCACTCTACTCTTCAAAATTTAAAATAATAATAATAGTGGATTTGATTTAAGGACAGATTATAAAACAATGGCACTAATTGAATTTAACTAAACATATTTTGGAACCTGTGAATTTTCAATAATAATTAATAAATGAGTATTTATTATTATCTATGCCTTTAAAATGGATATCATGGATTACAATGCAATGAAGCACATTGAATTTAACTAAACATATTTTTAAATCTGTGAATTTGCATTAATAATTAATAAACTACTATTTATAATTATCTATACTATTATAATATTGTATATAGATAGAAATTAGTGATTTCGGAAAAATGTATGAACCTATTCTAACATGTTAGGCCATTGAAAATATGTAGAAAAACTCAGTGATATAGCAGTAAAAGAAAAAAGTGAACTCGTACAATTATTGCGCTTTATGAAATTATTAGAAACCAGTTTTTCATAATGTAGTATTTCAATGACTGCTTACGTAAACCACAACAATCTATTTCACGTGGTCGGAAGAGCCATTCTGTGACACCCTCAATTGCTGGACGGAATCGGAAAAGTAGAGTGTCCGACCCAGATCCTTCACTTAATCCAATATCCCCAATTGAACTGCGCAGACAGGATGTTTGGATTTATAAATGTAGACTCACAGATTTGGCGAGTCGTCCATCACCAATGATTACCGAATGGCAGGTCGCAAATTATTGGCGGTAAACTCATCGAAGTTTCCGGAGAAGTTGAAGATAAATTGCGGGAGGACTTATGGTTTCCTTCCTGCTTAAGGCCAGGGGAAAGGAAAGAAAAATATAGAAGTAAATAGCAGATTTTCCCCAGCACCAGTCCTGATACATTACTGCTGTTTATCATACGGGATATAGAAGTTCGCGAAATGTTATTTTATTTACGGGGTTCACAGCAGCTTAATGATTACAAATGTCAGTGCTAGTCAAATGAGTCAGTATCAATCACGTGCTGATGGACCATTTAGGTTTCTGGAAAGATTCGGGAAATTAAATTTTTTAGTCAGGTTTTTGGTCGTGATGGCTGCCGGTAACTGCCTTACAGTCAGCCGTGATATCTTTCTAATATTGATCTGGGAGAAATGTAGTGGAATATTTCATACGGTACTGCAGTTCTGCTACATATAAAACTACTCACAGAAAGAGAATAAAATCTTATCGGATGGTTTTTTGAAGTGACTGTATTCGGAATTCAGATATAAAAGAAAAAATGACATAATTGTTGCCGCATTTTCTCACGTAATTGTTACCAAATACAAAAGGAAAGAATGAATTAAAAAAACCAAACGATAATCTTCTGAGCGCAAGATTAATTATTTAATAGCAAGAAATCGTAAACAAACTGGTAGATGACATCATTTCATGGAAAAGACGATCAAAAAGTAATTGATAATAAATTTAATTAAGTATATCAAACAATACTGGCAAAACAAACCTCAAATATCATGTCAGGTGACTCGCTATCTACCAATAATATTTCTTGCCTTCAAATTTCGGAGACACCAACCTAACCAAAACAGCATCATGTTCTCATATGATAATAATAAAAATAAACACTCATCATTTACATTTATTTAAAAAAAATTGTAAGTTCATGATTCAAAAACAAGTTTTAGTTTAGTTATATTAGCGTCCAGTTTTAAGGCAACAAAAAAGTTATTTTGGGGTGAACCTCGTAATTTTGAACAGCTGTCAGATGACGACACCTGAACGACGCCCTCTCTCTAGATTTGCTTGTAAGAGGATTCTTCAGTGGAATCGGGTCTCAAACCAGAAACCCTGAAGATCCTGAATTAAAAAAAACTGGCCATAGAGGGGCCATGGCCCTGGAAACACATGATAAATATTTCTATACCTGAAATCGTAATTGCATTACCATTTTTACTAAACCTTTTAATACGGTCGGATGTGATCAGCGGACTGCACTAGGCCCAAACTCCCAATCTTATGGTTGGTAGCTGAGTAACATATCCGTTGGGCAAAAAGGGCACTTCAGTCCGAGGGATGTTATCTGGCTTATATAACAATCACCACATACTCTACCACCAGTGAGTCAGTGATTAGACGAGCGATACCTATATGAGGTGCTGATGGTGATGTTAACAACTGACGAATTTAATGCGCTTCTCGGTCTTTGAGTTGCCGATAGAGGGAGCCACGACATTTGAACGTTTATCCAAGGTCGGTCGCCGGGTTACCATTGTTGGATGTGGGTAGCGGATTGCGCTAGGCCCGAGCTCCCAATCTTATGGTTGGTAGCCGAGTAACATATCCTTTGGGCCAAAAGTGCACTTCAGTCCGAGGGATGTTATCTGGCTTATATAGCATTCACCACAATAAAAGTTCTTAGTAGATTTCCTATTCCCCGGTTGATACTTCTTGCGTAAAATTAAACTTCCAATTAAATATGCATTCAAAATTTTTATCGGAAACTTTTGTCAAAACTAGAAAAAATACCTAATAAAAGTTAAATAATATTTTTCTCTGTTTCTAATTTGCTTAATGAATTTATTTTTATCTAATACAAAAAATAAGAATGGGTATTAAAATTAAACACTCATCATGTTTGTTTTTAAGTTAAAACTTTGTAAGATCATAATTGTAAACCAAAGAGCTTATTTCTATGAATGTAATCATTAATTTCTCAGCCATCCGTATTCAAAATTTTCAGTAAAAATTCTCAGTTGATTTCATATTTTCCCTTTCATAGTTCTTGCATAAAAATAAATTTCCAATTAATTATTTATAGTATATTTGTATACAAGACTTTCTTCAAAAGTAAAAAAAATTCCAATAGAATTGAATTTTTCCTCTAAATTTGTATTTTGTTAATTGGAACGCCATACCAGATACCTCGACCCCCATGAAGCCTCACGGATTTAAACCATAAGGCTATGCAACCAGACTGCCTCAAAGCCAACACTGGTGGGAACTGTGATAGAGTCAAAAGAGCCCTTTCGGTAAGAAGTACGTCCCGCCATCGATGAGATTACCTTTTAGTGTACCACCAGGCTGGCGAGTTCCAATCACCATGTCGGAAGTATTTTATCCTCATTTCAAGACTATCCCCCAGGGGGCGGGTTTGTTAAATGGGAAAACAATTGGAAAATTCTTGAAAAATTCTAGAATACATTCAGGAATCTCTTGCAGTTTTATATGAATCGTCTTAGTAAAAGCATAGGATTATAACATTTTCTTTTAAACATGTCATGAAACATAAAAATATATTTATTTGAACTAAAAATTGAAATATGTTTAATGTTGTAATTATAATAAAATGAAGAATATTTTCCACATGAACCATAGTTATACTTCTATTTATAAATATTAAAACATTAAAGTTACAAAATTCGTCAAGTATCTACCTGTTTTAAAAAAATAAATTGAAAACAAACTTATTCATTTTTAATTGGTTTCAAAACCTTGTAATTTATAATGCTCAACTGTTTAGTAGATAATCTAAAATTTTTGTTCTTAAATATCAACTTTCGAGTATCATTAAAATTATTCCTGAATTTTTTAAAAATAATTTTCTAAGATAACTGGTGTTTTGTACATTGAAAGAAATCATAGCTAAATGTTACGATTTCTTTCAATGTACAAAACACCAGTTATCATAGAAAATTATTTTTAAAAAAATCAATAATATATTTTATAAAAACAACAATAAAAATAAGTAAAAATGAATATATTTTAACTATATTAATAACAAATTGAACAATATTAAAATATCTTGATTTTTTTTGCTTCATTATTACTCCTTTATATACTTATTAACTAACGTAACAAAATTTATTACAATTTTCATTAGAAAATATCTTAGCATTTTTCCAAACAATTATTTTTACTCACAAAATCAATTACAAAAATATTGTTTCTATTTGATAGTAAAAATGCATACTACTTCTTATCATGAATATTTATAGCAATTAATGAATTATCAAACTTTAAAAACATTTTCATCACAGAGAGGAAAGAATATTCTTTGACTTCTTTTTTAACATCCCAATTTTGATGAGATTCCGCATAGATATGAATATGCATTTTTATATACGATCATTTTTAAAATTAAGGTTAATGCGATTTTTTTACCAGAAAACTTAATAAATTTTTATTTACTTTCATCTATTATATAAATTGTCTCATGATAAGATCTGAAAGATATTTTATTTTCTCAAAGTGCTAAAAAATAATGATATATCTTCACGATACTGTAATGTATTTAGAATAACAAGCAACAATACCATTTTTATTACTGATGATTCACAAATTATCATAATTTTTCTTGTGTAAAATAGAAATACATATAAATACTATTTGTTAACATTTTTATACAGGTATGGTATACTATTTCGTCTTCACATATAAAAAAGTAAAATGAATTATATATCAGTGCTCTAAGATTATTACAGAAAACGGAACAAATATATAACCAGCGCACTCTAAAATATATATTTCCAAACATTGATATATTATATACAATTTAAAATTTGTTTATTTCTAATATCAATTACACAAGCTTTAAGAATAATTATTTTAAATTTGCCTTTGTTTTCGAGACGCCTTTAATATTAATTTTTGACTAATTTAATATATATATTCTTAATATTTAATCTAATAACATTTTAAGTATGGTTATATGAATACGTATAAATATTTTTAAAGCTAAATTTAGACAAATAATGCTACATTGCTATTTAAACAAATTTATATTTTCATCAAAATTGTACATATGCTTATAGAAAAAATACTTTCATTTATGAGTATATAGTATAAATTAGCATTTCAAAATTTAAAAAAAAAGGCACTAAATAAAAAATTAATTTTAAAAATTCATTTATGAGTCTATAATATAAAAACTATATTTCTTAAACTTTATTTATAAGAATTGAGCTTTTATCGCATTAACTTTTAAAATCTGTATTTTAAATCCCATAATCAGGCTTAAAATCTATTTTACGGAACACCTTTATATCAAAGACGCGTCTCGTTTTATTGTGAAAAAGGATAAACGAGTTTCTTTATATCGCATTTTATTTAATAAATAGCCTGATTTATTTAGAGGCAAAAGTAAAAGAGTATTATTGAATTCCATACAAATGACTTCGGCTCATGAATAAAAATAAAGTTGAATAAAAATAAACAAGTCAGGAAATGTAAATACGACATTTCCTTTTTAGATATCGATTATTACAAAAGGTACTTGAATTTCTATTCTTGCATGCCATATTAGCAAATATCTGCCTGCCTCTCGACGCTATCTCTAACAATGGACCTTATTCGTTTCCCAATAACTCCTAGGCAAAGCATGGAAGAAAAAAACACAACCTAGAGCCATTTATAATTCTATCGACAGGTAAGCTGTGCCTACAGAGGCAGAGAACATTTCTATAAGCACCTGGAACAAAGCCAAGCAGGTAAAGAGAGTCGTTAGAATTAATGGTAAAGCAACAACATGAGCATTTCTGGTAAAAGGACAACAATGAATTTCGTTTATATTGACACTTGAATGTTCACCTTGGCTTTGTTCGCAGTTATGCTAGAAAGAAAATAACAAAACTGGGATCTTTTCAGCTTAATAAAGAATTCTATTGCGCATTATTTACTTCCCTGAGTTTGTAATGTTTGCCAACAAAGTGGGCTTTGTGTGGCTGAAAGCAAGCTCGATAGGAATAAAAGAAAAGGCACTCTTTCCGGGGGTTTTTTTCGACGAAAGTGTCACATTGTCAGTATTTGAAGGATAAAGTGGGATCAATGACTACAAAGTGAAGTAATGATTCGTGGCTTTTTCATTCCATTGATTTCTTATTTTCCTCTTTTATGAATGGTAGATTTTTTTTGTGTATGACAGAATGCGAAATGACCTTCATTTGCAGCATGCTCAAGCATTTAAAATGGGCTGTAAAGGGGAACACTTCATTCTTTTCTTTTTTTCATATAAGAATAGAAGATTTCAAGCATTTTTTAAACATTAAACGTCATGTTAACGCAATATAATTAGTAAATAGTGCATTAAATTTCAAGAATTTACAAGTCGTTTTTTTGTATTCGTAAGGAATATAAATGACATTTGTGGAGAACCTAACATATCAAATATTATGCAAATATACATAGGTGCTTGTGTATATATATACATACATGCGCATTCTGTATATACAAAGTAATGATTCTCGATTTTTTCATTCCATCGATTTCTTACTTTCTACTTTTACGAATCGATTATTTTTTGTGTGAAGCAGAATACGAAATTATCTTCATTTCAAAATATACTCAAGCACTAAACATGAGCTCTAAAGCAGAAGAACTTCATTCTTTTTTTTTCTATTTTATATTATAATAACAGTCAAATATATTTCTAAGCCTTTATTTAAACATTAAACATAATTTTCATCAGTAAATAATACACATAATAGTACATCAAGTAGTAATGGAAGTAATTTTTTTTTCAAACTCCTAAAAATAATAATGGACAAGTGTCAAGAACTAAACAAATGTACCATCAAATGTTGTGTAAGTGCACACAATATTCACATATACTTCGTATATAAATTATGTTTAATGTTTCTAACCTGTATATAAAAAGTGAAGTACTGATTGATTTCTTATTTTTCTTTTTTATAATTCCTGGGAGGGGGGTATGAGTGAGACAAAATTTGAAATGACCTTCCTTTTACAGCTTATTCAAGCACTAAAAATGGGCTTTGACAGAAACACCTCATTCTGCTCTTTTCTTTTCTCTTTTATAACGGATAATGAATATAGTAGAACTTGAAACATTTCTTTAAATATAAACACCATTTTTACACACTATAATTAGTAAATAGCACGGAAAGTTTTAAGCAGATACGAGAGTCGTTTTTTTCAAACTCATAAGGGCCAAAATGGACAAGAGTTTCGAACCAAATGATCTAATATATATATATATATATATATATATATATATATATATATATATATAAAAATCTAATATATGATATGTAAGCATACCTGTGTATAGTAAATGAATTAATAGCCCTTAGCTTTTTCATTACATTGATTTTTTTTATTTTCCAGTTTCACGAATCAAATATTTTTTTTGTGACAAGATGGGAAATGGCCTTTAGCTTACAGCTTACTCAAGCTCTAAAAATGGATTCTAAAGGAGAAACACTTCATTCTTTTCTCTGTTATGTTAGAATAAAGCTCCACGTGGGCGCACCTTGTAATTGAAGCTGAGAAGAAAGTTGATCCTCTATACCCTGATAGAGCATCCTCCAAACCGATATGATGACAAGATGGCAAAAGGAATGGGAAAAAGGCGAAACAGGTCGTTCCAAATATAGCATAATACCAAAAGTTTCTCTCTGCGCTGCCAACTGGAACAGAGTGAATGTCCTTTTCTTCACTGGACACGTCCCATTCCCGACGTACCTATACAGATTCCATCTAGCCAACTCTCCTTACTATAGCTGTAGGGAAATAGGACCTCCAATTCACTATGCCACAGAATGCCTACTCACTCTCTCATGGCACACGAGAAAGCCAGAAAGAAGTCTCGTAGAATAATGGTACAGGATACCCTTTCAAGCGGCAAAATCGATTCCATAGTAAATCATATTCATAAATACCAAGACCTCTTCAAGACCTACAATAGTTGAGACAAGAATTACCCTTGTGATAATCAACCAAAATAACTTTAAAAGTCCCTCAAAAGTGCAGATTCCCCCCACCTTTTTTATTTTTTAATTTTTTTTTCCTTCTCTCTCTCCCATCTTGTGCTCATCCAACTGGTTAGATAACTTGGCGTTATAGACACTGGGGGCACAGGATGGCGTTATGAAAGTTATGTACCCTGATAGGTTCTTATAGGCACCGCGAGTACAAGATGGCGTTACATTACGCTATATACCCTGATAGGTACACAAACATTCGAAGGCAGGGTTCCTCCTATCAATCACTGAATGGAAGGAACCCTACACTCACATCAGAGGCCACGGTGCAACCCTTCCTTAAGGAAGAGTTGTACCTGAGGGGGAACCTCATAATGATGAAATGCTTCCGGCATAGGGGGTGGCTATCTCCACCCTGAAGGACACGTTAATAAGTAGGGGTAAGTTCCTCCCATGGAAGACAGGACGTATTTCCTACTGGAAGCGTCATACCGTGGCAGGTGATGGCCCTTAGGGATCAACTACATTTCCCTAAAGCGCTGCAATTGCCTTGGTTCTGTCATTCAGATTTTTTCATGTGTCTTCATACAGGCCGAAGTAGTCAGCTTGTAGTCCACATTGGAACTAGAGTAAAAGAAATCTCAAAACGTTTCTTTAAATACAATTACTTTTTCTTTGATAGATAAAATTCCTATAGTCAATCAAATTTTATCTATAATCATCTAAATTTTAAGCTAACAAGAGTTTAATTGCTGATGATTAAAATTTATTCAATAAAAGACTATAAAAATTACCTATAAATATGGATCCTTTTTATTAGGAATATATACTTCTACTATAAATGTGAAAGTTTAGATAGATGGATGGATGATATTAGTCAATCAGGCCAGAGAGCTTTAACGGAATTAAAGTTAATTAATCACAAAGAGAGATTAAAGCCTTTAATAGAGCATAGGCTACTATTTATGCGGTTAATTGAGTGTTCATTTTTTTATTAATTAAAAACTAACGTTTCAAAGGAATTAATTTCCTCATTTGCCCAATGAGTAGGACTTCCGTTTCTTTTTCCCCCACACTAATGAGGTAACACTCGTAAAACACAGCCTTACATATTTTTGACTAGTTATTTCAAACGATTCTTTTTATTTTCTTAGTGTTTGGAGCATTTAAAATTAATCCTTGTTAATTGATTTTTGTTACTTTTGATTAAAATTAAAAATAAAGGAAATTAAAAATTTTAAATCTGTATTGCGTTACTCCAACTGGCGAAGAAAATTTACGTTGTCACAATTGGAATTAGGAGTTCACGCATGCGCAGTTTTTTGTAATTGTTGACAACTTTATTTTCCTTTTAATTAAAAATTAAAAGGAAAATTATGTGTATTATACTCTTGTAGCTATCCCAAAGTCAATCGATAAATAAAAAAGAATTGATTTAATTTTAAAGAAATATGGACTTAGATTGGCTGTTCTTCTTTATTTCAGGTACACATTGCTTCTTAATTTTTTTTAGAATAGTTGTGTGCTTTTCCATGCATATGAAGTTATATTTTTTCAAGCATCTCTTAATTTTAAACTGGTTTATTTGTTCAATTCTTTGTTTGAACGTACGTTGTATTAGAAAATGTTTGAAATCATTTCGTACTGAAAGAAGTATTTATTTTGCTAAGTTCTGCTAACTGACTGAATGACAATTTAATCGGTTAACTGTTCCAACCTCTTCGGAAAATGTGTATTTGAAATGTGTCTTAAAAATGAATTGATAACGAGTATACTTGTCTAACACAGATCGTGTGTAATACGAAATTTTTCTGCAACGAAATGACTTATATATATTTTTTATTTCAATATTTCATTTGTTTATTTTCTGACTCCGTCCTGACACAGAAGTAGTACGTCATCCCCGTGATCTGGGTGTCCCGGGTTCAAATCCCGGTTAGAGTATAGTTTTTCTTCTATTTACTGTCTGTGAGGTGAATGAATAAAGTTCCCCCTGTAAAAAGGGGCAGTGCTAGTGACCGTGATGAGGGAGTAGCTAAGTCGTATTCATGTCCCTATTAGGTGTTACTTCAAAACATGATACTCTCATTCGGCCTAAAATAGCTGACGACCGTCATTGCACTTGTCCATGGCAAGTGCCATTAGTAACAACAACATTTTTTCTGACACTAATATATGTTTATAAATATAAACGAAAAGGAGCCTAAAAACTTAATTTATTATTTTAATTTGTTGCTAGAGAATGAATATCTGGAAAATCATGGTACAGTGCCAATAATCTTTTATAGTTCATTTTATTTCGACTTGAACTTGAAATATTTTAAACATCTTAAAATTTTGAGATATGTTTGAGTTATTACTAAAATTGTAATTCATTGTAAATTGTCACTAACTATTACTTCCTTCGAATAAACTCAGCTAAATGCAAAATTTTGTATTTTTCACTGATGAATTTTCTCGTCAACAAGTAATACAAAAAACAATTTTTTTAAATCAATTCCTACTTTGAATATTTGGAAAAAAATTTATTTTAATTACTTTCTTATTAAATAATTACAATTGCTGATCTCGTGTTCTGCTTTATAATGGAAGGTATTGTGCAGCAGTTTCTGAGGGTATGGATCCCCGGGCACCTGAATAACGATAACCTTCGACTCAGAACCCACAATAATATAACTTTCGACAAGAACTTAGTGACCAGGTTCGAACTCGGCGCACAAAAATGCGAATCCATCTTCTATAATTACTATAAAGAACGCCAACAACTACTATAAAGGCAAGAAAATTATTTTTTTTTATTAATGAATAAAAAAATGAATGAATTAATATTTGAAAAAAACTGTATTAACAAAAAATGTCTACCCCTACTAGTTTAAAAAAATTACTTGAAGTTGATTGGATGAATAAAAAGTATTTTATTAATGACTGAAAATTTGAACAAGATATGTATATATAGGGAGAGTGTGAGCTAATAGTGGAAATAGAAAAACAGTTAACTCGCTAACATTGCATTATGGGAATATTATTAATGTAACTATCACAGCTGTATGATTTATTTAAGCATTTAATTGTTTTTTTCTAGTAGGCATTCAATATGTTTCTAAAACTGATTAGGTAAATAAAGGCGGAGAAAATGCTGTAATTTTTTGTAGTAAAGATTATATATCGCCGGCTTTCTGGCACAGAGGTAGCGCGTCTTCCTCGTGTTCTGTGAGTCTCGGTTCAGGCATGGTGGTTCTTCCTGGTTCTATCTGTGAGATGTGTTAATGTTCCCCCTTATATAAAGGGACTGTGCAAGCGTGTGGGTGCGTGTTTCATCCTCAAATGAGCTAGAAGTCAGACTTCTGCCCTCGTGTGTTCAGGGGTCCATACCCTCATATGCTACTGCGCCTCTCTTTCCGTGGTAAAAAGCGGACACGACATCATCATTAATGTCAAGATAATACTTATTACTTCGATTATTTTTTTGTAATAAAGGTTATTTATCAAGATAACACTTATTATTATTGTGAAATAATCGTAAATGCATGACTACATTAAAATGAAACTTACTACAGCTTGCATTTTTACTGAATCCTCTTTTCGATAAATTCCTAACATAATCCTACACATCGCGGAATCAAATTCACCTCCCTGTTTGGAATTCATCTCCAGAGCCGAAGACGACGTACGCTTACAGAATTAACTCAATCCCATTTCTATCAAATGCAAGCCAAATCATTTTCTCCAATTCAAAGAAAATCGCCAAAATGTTAATTAAAAGCCATGCTTTTCCCGGCGATCGCAGTGTCTCCTGGGAAATAATTTCTTAGCATGCAATGATTAGTTCAGCCTCAATCGAAAACCATCCCTTTTTTAAATCTGGACTCCCTTCAAAACGAGTGGAAACTATCGGGTATTAGTTTAGGGCTTTAAAAGATAGGGGTTTTCATTCTGGCGATTTTAATTTGGAATTCTTGCACCGGAAATAATTTATCCGCGAACAGTTTTGTCGAGTAATTGGTTTTGAAATGCATTAAAATGCTGAATGAGAAGGGAGAAATGATTAAACAACTCCCAAAGTGAATGAATTTAACTTTCGTGTTACATATCGAGCTTGATTGCTGGGGGCTAAACATCTTCCAAGCAAGAATTCGACCATTTCCATTTTCTTTCCTTTTTTTGCTTTTGAAGGGGGTGAGTTCTCTGTTTAAATTACATTTTTCTCTACAAGTGAGTATGTCTTCGAATTGCAATGATACTCAGGAAGGTGACAGAAGCTATTAACGTCAATTTAGAATTTCCATCCAATTTTTTTTTCTTCTTCTTCAATTTAAATGGAATGGTAAAGAGAGTTATTTAAATATTAGAAGAAATTAGTTTTGACTTTAACTGACTCTTTTCAAATAAACTTCACTTAAAACTGGAAAGATCGATTCTTTTATTTTAGTGTTGAAATAAAATGAAATGAATAATATTAGTTTTGCGAATATGTGGCAATTTTAGAAGAAAGAGAAAAGCTCTTTAAATTGCACTTTCGTAAACCAATAAATTGTTTTGATGGATTTTTCGATTTGATTAACATTTCTCAGTGTGTATTTTCATAATTGCTTGCACTATTTGAATAGTTAATTTTAAGTTGTGAAACACAGCAAAACACATAAGAAATTTTATCTAAGAGAGTCTCGAAATGCAAATGAGTACATTGGAAGGGGGATCGTTTGCAAATTCGAAAATGTTTCCTTTACTCATAAGCATATTAAGGTAAAAACGCATTTAAAAATAAAATATATAATCAATGCAAATTCAGTCCTCCCATAAAAAAGTAATCAATACAGGATTTCTCACAGCAATAAAAAGTATAATTTAGTAAATCTTTTACAAATTTTCCTTCTGCAATGTTAATTTCATCCTAGAAATGAGAGATAAACAGATAATCTTCAAGGACCTTACTTGGGTGATAGATTAATACCCCGTCACACACACTCTTTGTGAAAAACTTAGATACCATTTTGCAACGGGACGACAAAAATTATAATTATGGCTATAACTTCTATTTAAACCTGAGATTCAAAGATCCTTCTAGAAAATAACATATATTGCCGAAAAGCTTAATTTCAGAAACACTTACATGAAAAGAAGAATTATTATTTCTTTTTTTAAATGTTGATGACGTCGCGAAAAGATTCCTCCTGTAATGAAAATATTAGTGGATTATTGCCTTTTTCACTTATTTTACTTTCTTTACATGCCTGCTTCATGTTCTTCTTGGAGAAAAAAGTATTGTTACCCGCTATGAAGTTTATTGACTTATTACATTTCATTTTGAAACGCCTTGGGGGGGATTTCTTAACAATAGTGCATATTATTTTCAGAATTTTGTTCGACATTCTTAATACTCTATAACATTATGAAAATATCGAAACTATATTTCAGAATATTTTGTGTTAATAAGAGAAAACAAAAATTTAGAAAATTACACACCATAAGATCTAAAATTATACACTATAATATTGATCTGAAATGGATAAAAAATTGTTTAATTAACAATTTTTAATGTTAAATGCATCAAACACTTAGAAAGTAAAAAAAAAATCAAAATCAACCGAAAACATGTTAAGCCTAACCTCATTAGTGTGGAGGAAAAAGTTGAAGTCTTACTCATTTGGCGGTGGGAAATGAAGGTTTTGGTGGGAAAGTTATTAATTAATTAATAAAAATTAACCACATCATCATCCACTTCTATAGAAGTATCATCCCCTTCAAGTTAAAAAAAACTATTTTTGAACACTTGAGTGGATGAAAAAAAATATAACACACACACACACACACACACACACACACACACACACACACACACA
>JAOUZG010052814.1:807781-865447 GCA_026289955.1 Argiope argentata
TTTTGTGTCCTAAGGATCATGATTTTTTAAAAATTGGGCACTTTCCCGTTAGCCTGGCGCCAGCAAAAAATCGCAAAATAAAGTAGAAATCTGCTAAATTCCTTACAACGATTTTAAAGCAAAAGATCTCCAAATAATGTACAATTTTACCAAATTACTTTGGCGATTTTTAACTGGCACCCGGCTAAAGGAAAATTACCAAAAATTGAAGAAAATTTCATAGAATCTTGTCATGAGAACATTCCAATAAGTATTCTTCCAATAATAATGCAATTAAGATTTTCACAACTTATTGTTTTTAAAAAAATTTCTAATAATAAAAATTAGAAACGTCTACGTAATCAAATGCAATAGTTATAAATTATAAGCTACTTCTTCAATTGAAAGATCAAGTATCTATTGATGTTTACTTTCTAAATGTTTCTAGTTTTGATCCACAATTTTAAAATCCAATCAAAATGAATTTTAAGCGGAAATTTTTTATCGCCGATTTTGCGAAGCTGATTTAAATAATTAACTTCTAATGAACTCAAGGAAATAGGTTCCGTAGCTCTATATAAATTAGTTGAGAATGTGAGGCAGGCACTATGACCCTCCTGAGTACTTTCTTACCGAGTTTCTGTTGACTGAAAACCTTCTCTGAAAAATACAGCTCATAATCAGCTGTGCAGTGTTTAAAAAAAGAATAGGTTTGCCGTCCCAGGTCATTTCCATAGTCATTCTTTATGAAAGTAACAATTAGGCTCTCGGCTGTTTGTAAGGAAATGAGCTCCAACGACGTTCGGGGATCTTCTTCGAAACGTTGTCCGCTCCATAAAAGCTCAGAATGTTTCTCGTGAGACGCCATTCTCCTTCATTTCGCTCTTAAAACATTTTTTATCTCATTTCGTTCTAGAAACAGCTTTCAAAAATTGTATTTATGCGAGGAGCTCTGTTTTTATTTTCGCTCTGTGTTTCACTCTTTTAACCCATTAGCCTTTACCATGTAAAGGAGATCGCATTATCCGAGCTCTTTGGCTAAGTGCGAGCAAAGATTAAGTCTTAATTCTTCATTCAAGTTGTTACTGTTTCCTTCAGGTGTAGTTCATAAAATTCTAAAGAATGAAGGGAAGGAAAGCATAAAAAAAGAACATAAATAAAAAAGACAGAAGCAGAAGAAGTTTTGACTCTAGTCTGTGTAAAAAGTTTTGAGTGAGAAAGCTTGCTTTTGATAGAGAGAAAATTTTTTTAGTGTTTTTGAAGAAATGAAATGGAGCATATACTTCTACAGATGGCTTAAATAGGCAGAGTTATTGAAGGTGTTCGGATCGTTGAGTCTGAAGAGGAGTTTTTTGAGCTGTTGAAATCATTAAGATTCTCAACAACTGAAGAATATATTTTCCCACTCACCCATAAATGTTATGCATTCAGATTTTCTGAAAAATCCTTTTATCAGTCGAATATCTAAAAAACTGGTAGGGAGTGTAAACTTATCAGGCGCAAAAAGAACATAAAAGTGTAGAATACAAGTAGAAATTTTGCTTCAGAATAAATAATGTCTCGTGAATTTAGTTTGCTCTTTTAAACAAATAAAAATCATATTTCGAAATTCTTATGTAATAGAGATTACTCTTCAAACGCATTTGAAGATCAATAATATACTTTAAAAACATTTTTTTAAATTTAAAAATGTATCAAATGTATCAAAAATTTTCATGTATCAAATTGTTTCTTTATCGTTTTTACATAAGCATTCATCTTGAAACTTATTTTCTATAAATATTATTTTACTTTAACATAATATTTGTTTAACTTAGACAAATTCAAAGGACTGCTTTTGCTAAAGTTCATACACGTTAATATGCACAAGTGATTCAAAGTGAAACTTCTGCTTATGCTGGTATCTTCTTGCAAAGTATCAAAGGTTTAAAATTTTTAAAAATATTTTTATTATTGAAAAATATGTAGATATTTTTTTTTCTCTTTGCTGCTTTTCTCTCTCAAAATCTTTCGAAATCTGAATGTATTTATAAGGTATTTTTAGTAAATTTTTCTTATTTATTTCATATGTCAACAGTCTTTTGCTCATATAAGAAAATAAGATGCATTTTTAAGTCAGCGTACTTATATTTAATTTCGAATAAATGATTATATTTTTTATTCCCAAATTCTTGTAATATTTATACTACTTAGGGGTAATTATCATATGATTTTAATGCAGTTTAATTTATGTATGAATCAAATTATATGCGTTTATTTAAATAAACCTAAGGTTGATTTTAATATGATACACAGTTTTTATTTATATTTATTACAAAGTTTTTATATACATTTTAAATTTATGCATGAATTAAATTATATATTTTTATTTAAATAAATCAAAAATTGATTTTAATATGATACACAGTTTTTATTTATATTTATTACAAAGTTTTTATATACATTTTAAATTTATGTATGAATCAAATTATATATGTTTATTTAAATAAATCAAAAATTGATTTTATTAGGATAAACATTTTTTTATTTTTATTTATCCACAGTTTTTATTTTTATTCATTCACAGTTTTTATTTTTATTTATCCACAGTTTTATTTTTATTCATCCACAGTTTTTATTTTTATTCATCCACAGTTTTTATTTTTATTCATCCACAGTTTTTATTTTTATTCATCCACAGTTTTTATTTTTATTTATCCACAGTTTTATTTTTATTCATCCACAGTTTTTATTTTTATTTATTACACAGTTTTTATAATTTATATACACAGTTTTTATTTTTATTTATTACACAATTTTTATAATTTATATACACAGCTTTTATTTTTATTTATTACACAATTTTTATAATTTATATACATAGTTTTTATTATTTTCCGCCAGCACATGCGAGTAGGGGGGAAACTTGGAATACGTGAACAACCAACATATAACTGACCATGTGAGAAGTATGGAGTGCCCAAATGAATACCTGTTACTTTTAAGATTTGATATCTGGATTTGTTGATGGTCATTGTAAAAGCCAATTTTAAGAGAAATTGTAACCTCTTGGAAACAAAAGGGGGAAGTTGTTTGGAATAATAGGTAAATAAGAGTTAAAACATTGTCTTCTTTAACAGCTCCTGTAATAATGGTTGATAATATTACTGACAAGCTCTGGAATACGAAGGCTCGGTGTTTGAAATGTTCTAAGCTATCAAGTAGAAGTTTATATGTTCAAAAGATATTTTCTCTTATCCTCGCGATGTCTGAAGGAGCGTAAGAAAAGTTTCAGAATATTCTTGTGAACCTATCAGCCTAAATTCTCGGGAATCGTATCAGAATCCGAACAAAATCTAAATTCAGAAACAGAATGAAAACTTTCTTTAAGAGGCAATGTACAATTCAAGAACATAGAAGTCTACTCAGCAAATTAAAAAAAAATACAATTGAATGACAAAGAATAGGCTTTCATAAATTGTGATTACAATTTTCTGATCCAACACTGAAATTATTATCCAGAAATTGTCTTAAAATTAAGTAATGCTTGCGTGTAGTAAAAACTGACACTAAATCAAATGTGACTTACGAAATATACTGCAATCAATTTAGTTTTGCAATATATTTTTTTCTGAAGCCGAATTTTTTTTTCTGCAGTAGAAGTTTATATTTCATTGATAATGCCAGAATTTAGAACACTTTCCTCAATATTGTTTTTCTTGCCTGTATCTTTCCTACACTGTCCTCCAATCGAGAATTCTCTATACATATGTGGTACTCATTTAGTCAAAGGTGTCAAAATTGCGGCACTGGAGTTATAGCTGCAAGCAAATTGGAAATAATAATACATGTAAATAATTTACTTATTCCCAAGTTAACTTTTAAGTTAATGCTTATAAGGAATTGTCAATTACTAAACAGCAGCACATTTGGATTGCAGCAACAAACACATGCATAAAAATTCAATATGTATATTACCAGCTGTACTTCTAATCGTGACTCATCAACAAAATTTTTAACCGTTCGAGTTACGCATATATTATACTTTTAACACTTGAAATGTTTCAATTTGCATTAAAAGTTATGTCTATATTATGCGATTCAAAAAATATGTCGTTATAATAATTCGTATTTTCTTAATGTCCTGGTTCCAAAATCATATTTAATAAAATATTCTTAATGTTGGAGCATTTTGAGTAATCATTGCATCATTGGTGTTTGAAAATTCATTTTCCATCGATTAATCACTGGAATACCGTTAAAACAAAATTACTAAAAAATTGAATATGTATTTCGAGCATTTTTTTTCTATTGATTAAAATTAAAATTTGAAACCGAACTACAAATGTAATCACAGATCACATACTAATTTTATATTATTTTTGTCCTCAAATTTAAGTCTTTGTGTTTTTATGCTTGTGAAAGTCCAAACCGATAGATGATCAACATTTTGACAGATTTAGCTCCAAATTTTCAAGAACCTGCATTTAAGAATTCAAATTTATGCAATAAAGTTCTCTTTGCTTTGTGTTTATCGTATTAACTTATATCCAGATAACTAGATAGGCAGACGTTTCTTTGAAAGGAATTCGTTCCATATATGATGGAAATCCAAACATTTTGAGAACAAAAACTTTGAGCAAAGACAAACAAACTTTTTGAGCTCGAAAAGGTCTGAAATTTTTTAAACGAAAAGAAAATGCCAAATTTGAGTTTTTTGACGATTAGAATATTTTTTATTTGTACATCTCCTATCCGAGAAAATTCGTATGTTCTCTTCTTTTTCACAACTTAAAAAGTGAATATTATGAGATATTGAATTTAATTAATTTAAACTATTCGAAAATCGTCTAAAAATGGCAGACTTCTCTCAAATTAACCAATGAAATGCTCTAAAATTTTCTACAACGGTGTTATTCAACTCCTGTATTGTAACTCCTTCAGTTTTAATCTCTGAAGTATGTTTATGTAAAAAATAGGGTACAAAAAATACTTTAATAAATTTGGTATATTAAATCTAATAATCTGAATACCTTAGAAATACTATCACTACCCTCACTAATTCTTGAGTAATATACTTGAGTAATTTCTAAATAATAAATTGTATAATTCAAATTGATAAATATATCTAAATTTTTACGGCATTTAAACCAATTTCCCAGATGTGACAGCAAACAAATAGGAATTTTGTATCTTTTTCATATTTAAATGTATCGATCGAAACAAATATATATTTTTTTCATCATTTAAAGTCCTTTGACATTTAGAACCATATCCTATCTATAACAATTTAGAAAACGGATATTGGGTCATAAATGGAGACCCTAAAACCCTATATGTAAATCACTGAAAGTAATAATCAAGAGTGTATTAAAACTCATTATTTCCTTTTCGGACAAGCACAGACGCGATTTCTCCCCCAGAATTAAATAGCCGTTGAACTCTGTCCTTCTTTCAAACGAAATTGCAAAACTGTGATAAATGAAATCTTCAGTCCCTAAATATTCATCAGCCATCTTGGAAATTCCTCCCATGATTTTCAATGCGCATTCAGAGAGCACAACCACTTTACTTGATTTAGGACATTTCGATTGACGATAATGACAAACAGAATGTGTGTCAAAATTCCTGAGCGGCGATTTCGGGGGGTGGAGAAATGAAGGAAATAAGCACCTCATTTTCTCAGTGCTTCCGCGAAAATGAACATCCAAAATTGGTCGACAACACAATTTAAGTCTGCATTTTAGGAAATGCAATTGCTTCCTGTGCGCTCTGATTAGAGGTTATTCTTTTAATGGTCATTACAGTTATGGCTGGATCAGCTAAATCTAAGAAATAAAGCGTGCGCTGAAGGACAATGCGAGTCATTGTGTCGAATGAGCTGCAGATGGAGTCGTTTAAGTTCCTATTATTTGTGCTGACAGTGATGAATTCTATAGGCTGGAAAATGCTTAATAATTAAAAATGTGGAATAGATTGAGGGTGTAATTAGTATTTACATCCGTGTCCTTTCTCATATTTCTTTTTATGTTTGAAGTAAGCGAAAATTTCTCCTTTAACGATATTTATGTCTGTATAATAAGACACAAGAGTTTTAAATGATATGATCATTCTATTCTTTTATTAAAATCAAATAACGAAGTAAAAGCGTATAAATCCTTCTTTTTAAGCAAAGGTTGGTTCGTAAATATGAAACCGATGAGGTTGCTTTAAATACCAAAACGATATTTTGTGCCACTTAAATTAATTTAAAGGAACCTTATTGCCACTTAGTTACAAAAATTGGAATAAAAAACTTTATTACGGTATGTTAATGCTATAGATATTGGCTTATTTTTAAGGTTTCATGGTTTCCATGGCGATTTTCCTATTATCCCAAACTCGCCAAGTTCGTCAAGCTCGCCAATTTACATTTCGTACGATTAATTGTTTTATTATTAAAATGTAATAATTAAAGAAATAATATATTATATTTTAAGATTTATAGCTTTATTTGGAAAAGTTTAATAATTTCATGGAAGTGAGAATTTTTATCACGGTATGTTAATACTATAGATATTTGCTTATTTTTAAGGTCTCAAGGTTTCCATGGTGATTTTAAAATTACTCCAAACTCGACAAGTCCGTCAAGCTCGCCAAGTTACATTTGATTGGATTAATTATTTTATCATTAAAATGTAATAATTAAAAAGATAATATATCATATTTTAAGATTTATAGCTTTATTTGGAACAATTTAATAATTTCATGAAAGTAAGAATTTTTATGAGGTATATTTATTCGAACCCTTTTTATTGATAAACTTTGAATATTACGCTGAAAAATAATGTATTGTTAGCCTTTTGTCTACATATTTCTATTTGGAGTGCATTTAAATTTTTGAACAAGTTAAAAGCAGTGAAATTTATGTAAAGATGTGTAACCATTTCGGCTACTTGATAAGATCCGGGTAACCTGAAAATCGCCAATCAAACCGGAGAGACGAAAAAAAAGATGCAAATACCTATACCAGTGATATATCGTGATAAAAAAGGCTTTATTCTGTTTTTATAATGAAATATAAAACATTTTCCTTTAAAATAATTTAAAAGGAACAAAATATAGTTATTGGAATACAAAGCAATCTAATCTCGGACACCTGAACAAGTAAATTTATCATCGATTCCGTCATCGAACACTTTATTTTGAAATGACGACACATAACTTAAAACGAACCAATTCTAAGTATTAGCATACAAAAATGCAAAGCAACAGCAAATTTCGAGCCACGCAAATGGCCCCCAAAATACTGCCTTTTAATGCATTGCTGCGAAGAAATCATAAGGGAAAAAAATCACAAGATATTCCAAATTTGTTTGATGCGTCCATCAGAAAGCGCTTTAAAAATATCCGTAATTCCATTCATTGATAAAAACATTTTAGCCCCGCATTAAGTTATACGAAATTCCATTTAGTTATACGAAACACATTCCATCCGCACACAGTATCGCTCGCCGGTAAGTCATTTTACTGGGAAGCCATTATTTTACTAACATCGCATCACTCAACGTGATGGATGAGGGGAATTTGCATAGATTTCTTTTAGCTCGAAATATTTTATTTATGTGTTTTTTGAAGGAAGCTGCAAAATTTTATTATGCTTCGAGTATTTACATATTTTATATCCTATCAGTTATGTCAAGATTTAGTAGGCATACTAGCTTGTCTCATAACAATAAAAAAAATGGAAGTATATGCTGTTTTATTTGATTTTTAAAGTTAACTCGTGCATTAAGCAGCAAATAGTAAGATTAGGCCGGCGCAGCGGAAGAAAGGATCGACGTCTTATTTGCATGCGCAGCATTTTTCTTCGCAACGAGAGAACAAAGAGTTTTTATTTTTTCGGTTAATGGTGTAAGTCTGGTTGCGCGATTTAGATTTGGGGGTTGAAATTTTTAGACTTTTAATTAGAATTCATTAAAATAAAAAGAAAATCTAAATATTTAATAACATTATTGAAATATGTTTATTAATGAGAGAATAACTGATTTTTAGATGAGTTTCAGGAAATAACAGATTTATATACTTGTTTGTTTTAAATACATCTCAACCCATATTTATTAGAATATTTTATCATGTGAGAACGTCTTGTTTTCGGCTAGGGAGTTTTGAATAATTGGAGACAACGAATAATTGAAGCTCGAAATCGCGTAGGCAATGAATAAAGCATAAATGGCAATATTCATCAACATTTTTTAATAGTAAAAAAATTACCTGCTTTCACCAGTATTTCATTATTATTATTTATGCTTCTTTAAAAGCAGGTGCATTTTTAGAAAGTTGTCCTGATTTCATCAGTATTGTTTTATTATTAAGCATACTTCTTTGACAGAAGATGAATTTTTAAAAGGTTGACATATAACTATAACATCATAGCTGTTATATCATCTCAAAATCAGTTGAGCTCCTAAACTTTCTTTGAGAGTTAGAATAATTAAAAATGAAAATTTGAAAAAAATTATCATTACATATATAGAGAGAAAGGGAGGGTATAGAGAGTGATAGAAAAATCTCGTGATTGTTTCAAACCGGTTTTAACTGGCTAATGGCTTAAATGTATTAAGATAAATAAAATTAATAATGCTCTCACATGATAACTTGGAATTTACAATCGCAGAAATCATTTTCTTTTTATTTCATCCATTTCTTAGTCACAGTTGAGTTCGGCATGTTAAATATTAATAGCCAAAATGTTTAAATACTTTGATTTTAGCGTAGTTTTATTTTTAAATTATAGTTTTTCATGGTAGCTGAAAAAAAGCTATATGTTTATCCTATGACGCAATTATCACATTTATTCTAACAAAATAGATACAATCCATATTTTATTGAACTATTTGAGAAGAAGAATATTTTTAATAAGTAATGCATGTTTTATTTTTAATACTTATGCATTAGCATAATATCAGCTGAAATCGTATCATGTAATTATTTTCATTCATTATTTTTGAGCTATTTACAGGAAAAAGGATCAACAATATTAAAGGTCAAGTTTTTTTTTCATTTGTTTTGTTTGTATTAGCATTACTTAATTTGGAACAATATTAAGTAATTTAAACATTCTTTTATTTTTGATCTATTTACATTAACACTAATTTGGCTGTCTTTAAACTTCCCAATGTTTCTTTTATTTATTTATTTTGTTCGAAATTTTTGAGGTGGCTAAAAAATTACTCATGTATATTCTCGGCACATATGGAAATTTTTATTTGTTTTCTATTGCAAATTTTGCTTTGATTTTCCTTAGAAAGCTTAGATAGGCAGTTTTAATTACAGGGTAATCACAAACTCAAGATCTTATCGACCTGATACAAGATTTGAATCGATTATTCCAAACACACATTTAAACATTAGGTAATAAAATAACTTCTGGAAAATACTCTTACAAAGAGAGATTTTACATTTTTGCGCACTGAAAAAAATATTAAGATATAGCACTTTATTTCCCAAAACAATATCAGACACCTAAGGAAATAATCCAATGGCGTAGCCGGAATTTGTGACGCCTGGAAGATAATAAACCTTTTTCGCTTCATCTGTCTCTCTTAAGTGGCATTTCAATAAATAATTGAGTTTCATATGCAACTTTATTTACCCTTCATTGTATTTCACATAAAATATATACAAAAACACTGAAATTGCGTCACCATAGAGTATCCCATAACTGATAACTCTCCTCACTTTGTAATGGCGGCTTTCGAGATATTGCGATTCTAAACATCTCATATTTTAAGCATAATTTTAAATAATATTTTGAATTTAATTTTATATTTTAATATAATCTTAACAAATTAATAATTTATTTAAGTTGTGTTTTAATAACTTTTGAATATATATTTCTACTAATGTTACTACAATTCTCCTGTCATGAATATATTTGTACGTAATATTATGGGACTATCCTATCAACTAATTTTGTGAACGTAATTGAGCAAGCAGGAACAAGAGAAATTATATCAGATAAAGTATTAATAACATTCGAATATTTTATCATACATAAAAGTCTATTTAAAAAATATTTTTCTTTTTAATAAAAAGAAAATAAAAAATTTTCCTTTGAACGGTTTACAGCCTTTTTCAACCCAGAAGCTCTAAGCAGTGCCTGGTTCAACTAGTTGAAAACCGACACTGCTCCTTTTTGCCTTTTTGTCGCCAAGTTTCCCAGAAAATCGTTTAACATAGCTCCACACCTTTCCCAATGCAAATGTAAGGCATTTGAAAATAAAAATAATATCTAAATACTAACAGTGGGTCATTTTGGATATACTAACTGTGAGTTACGATTTTGGATATTTTATGCTATTTTAAAATCACACTTTCAATTTAAAATAGTCTGTTAGACGTTTTAGTATTAGGATTGTGATATTTCATACCTTCTTATTTAAGCAACTTCAAAATCAAATACCGTAAAGAATTTAGAGCAAAATTATATGTATGCAAAGCAACATACAAAAAACGATAAGTTGTAAACTGTTTGCTCAAATAATTTTAATATCGATTATCATTTTCAATATATATTGGTTGCAATTAAATATACATTGTGCATTTAAAAAAGTATTTGGCTTGCTAGTCTTATTTTTCTGAGAAATCCAAAGAATCAGATCAGAAGATGCAAAGAATATGACATTTATTAATATTCTAAGTTTTTTATAAAGAATTTTAAATTTGGAAGAGAAGGATAATTAATAGTATATCAAAACGATATTACTAATATTTATTATTTAACATCATTTTTTATATTTAAAATTGTTTTTTTAGAAAAAAATTAAATTTGAAGACCGAATAACGATAATTAATACTCCTTAAACCTATTTATAAAGAAAATGAAATAAGTTTTTCAATAAGTTATTTAGCAAAATTTCAATTCATAAAGGCATAATAAAGACTTTCTAGTTGTTCTACATCTCTTAGTTTGATCATGAGAACTTAAATCTACAAATTATCTTTAATTTAATCTATAAATAAGTCAGGATGTGACTGTCTACATATGAAAGTACTTTTATTGAACCGATTCTTTTGTCTGTTTTTCCATTTTTTTTTCTTCCCTTTCAAATTTTTATTTTTATTCGTTCCATAATTATTGAAATTCCCTCTATTTTGCTAATGAAATATACAAAACTTTTATCCGAGACGCTTGATATTGAAATACATATTTGATGGTGTCTCGTAATTAGAATGATGAACTCGGGGATTCTGAATTATGCATTCAAATAAATAAACGATTATTATTCATTAATTTTACAAAATTAGCCTCAGTTATGAATATTTTTTTCAAACAAACCCGTTTCAGAATTTTAAAATGCTATTAAAAATCAATTCTTAAATAAATTGCTTCAATTAATATGCATGAGGCTGTTAAAAAGGCCTAACAACGGTGTGGTTTGCATTTTCTTTACTAAATTCCCCAACCGCATTAAATCAGCACTTTTCCTGTAATTTATTGTTGAAATTAATTCATTCAGATCATTATGTTTAATGGCTTGAATATTTAAACTTAATAGGTTTTAACGTATTTTGCTGCCCTGTGAGCAACGTAAAATCGCTTGAAGATGAATATGAATATAAGAACATAAATTTAGAAACACATCACCGTATCTTTAAAAAATAAAAATTATATTCTAATATTTTTAACTAAAAAAGCATCAATTTTATTGGATGTTATTTATATATAAAAATAGAATGGTACTTACGTATTATACCGTCTTCACCAACGATCGCCAACGGTTTAGTAACTCATTGGCGAATTTGGCGATAAAGATCAACGATTTAACCATTGCTGGATTGTCATAGTTGGTGGTTTAGCAACTTATTGGCGACAACTTCAAATTTCGCGATAAAGTTATACGGTATAATACCTAAATACCATTAGAATATATTAAAGATTCTGTTTGATATATTTTTATCGAACAATAAACATCTGATTCATCATAAAACAATTAATTGATATTTATTTTTAAGTATCTATTTCGTACAATAATATTCAGTCATCATTATTACATACAAGCACTGATGGTAAATGAGGAGATACTTAATAATGAAATACGTTTTAAGTATATTGAAAGCCTATAAGCTCTGTAATGATCATCTGAAATGATGTATTAGTATGACTGGTATGGGTGTAATATTTATACATCGACAAAGAAAAGGTTTTATCTAATCTGTAACAGAAATCTATGTTAAAATAATTTCACAAATATTAGTTATGAATTAAAAATCAATGAAAAATACAAATTTCAAAGTTTTTATTTCAGTTACTGAGATGTAGCCAATCGTCTTCAAATAAAATATATAAAATAATAAATTTTATATGATAAAGAAAATGTATAGATTTTAAGTAAAAGAAAAATCCTCACCAAAATTATAAAATAAAAAAAAAAGCTTCATATAAATTCAAAATAATATTCAAGATTCACTAATAAGGGTATTGTTCCCCAAAATTTTGCTCTAAATGCTCAAAATGTTTGAATATTTAGAAACATTTTATGACTGAACATTGCATTTGATAACAAATGGGATGAATTTGGCATTTATTTTATGACACTACACTTATTCATACAAAAGTATTATTCATAAATTAATGGCAAAAATAACATCATGGTATTGGTTGAATCAAATGCCGTTTTCACTAATTTAGTTCCCAGCGATTTATTTAGGAGACTTATTTTGATGATATTTTCAGTCTGCAAACAGTTCTGGCATTTGCATTGAAGGTAGTTCCACTATAAGTGACCTTGACTTGCCCTGAAATTAATGACTAAGTCTCTTTCACAAGTATCTAAAAGCCCAAGAGACTTATTTTTATTTAAAAAACAAAAAAAAGTATTCATTTTTTTTGTTTCTATTTTATTTCACATATAAGAAAAAATCTTCGGTATATTGAATATTTAACCTATTGTTTTCAACGGATTCTAAAACTCTCTATGCTTCTGCACATGTGTTTGGATAGGTTTAATTTATTGAATTAAACCTATCCAATTAAATAGAGGTGAGAGAAAAGATGAATGGAAATTGATGCTTACACTTAAAAATAAAGTAATGATCTTTCAGCGTCTCACCCCTTACTGAGATAGAATCATCAGAAAGTGGTCGTTTCATGATACTAAAACGAATAGCGTCTGGTTAATAACTTATATAACTTGGGTGACTCGCCAGCACCTGGCATAGGGATAACACGTCTTCCCCTAGAACTGGACGTCCTGGGTTCGAGTATCGGTTCGATATGGTTGCTCTTCTGTGTTCTATCTGTCGTTCCCCCGTTTTGCACCTTTTGCGGTTTCTTGGGGTGCTTTGATGACTATGGACACTTCCGAAGTTTCCCCGCTAATTGTTTGTAAAGTGTCCATGCATCAAAGGACCCCAAGAAACCACAAGAGGGGTAATACGGGGGAACGAGTGGCCCGTCGGAGATTCGACGCGTCGTGTAATTTAAACTTGAGCTGCCCCTTTAGACGGGCTAAGCATTCACCCGTTTTATCCCTATTAAGTTCCTTGGGGTCCTGGAAAACTTCGGATGCGTCCACAGACGTCAAAGCACCCCGAGAAACCACAAGAGGGGTAAAACAGGGAGCGCGTGACTCGTCTGAAGATTCACAGGTCGTGTAACTGCGGCTTAAAAATCCACAGGTCATAGGAACGTAGGTTAAGGTGTATGAATGTCCCCTCCCTGTGAAAAGGGACTGTGCAAGCGACTGTAATGAGTGTGTAGATAAATTGCACTGGCTCTAGTTAGTACTATTTCAAAACTAGAGACGCTCCTTTCGTCTTAAAATCTTCTGATGCCTCGGCTTAATTTGTCCATGGCAAGTGCCACTAATAACAACAACTTGGGTGACTCCCTACATGGTAATTAACATGAAACTCCCGCATGTAATTAAAACGCATATATCATATAAAGAATATCATATATCTTACCTATACTTTTTCCAACTTTAAAATGATTTTTATTATTAAACATTTTGAGGAATCATCTGCTATATCAAGCAGCGATAGCATTACTACATGTATTTTAAGTAAAGATACTATCATTAATAAAGGCGCGGCCATCTGTAATTCTAAACACATAATCCAAGGATCTAGTTTCTACACTGACAAACCAAATAAGATTAGGAAGAAATCTTGGCATGCATTTATGTATAGAGATGGATGCCTCTCCCCCTTTCTTCGGGGAAAAACAAACGAGCTACATTTGTGTGTGTGTGACCCGCAGTTAAGAGATGACCGCAGAGGGAAAGTTTCGCTGGCCATCTGAGGGATAAGGCGGCCTCATTACGTCATGTTCCTGGACAGCGCCGCCATTTGTCTTCTCCTTGGAGATTACTTCCCAAACCGTAACTATATCACTTTCATTAAGTCTTCCAGGAGGCTTAACGACCAGTATGTTTAGTGAAAAGGCTGTTAGGGCATGTTTTTAAAAAGATAAAGATTCGAGGGATTTACTTCGTCCGGAATCATTTTCAGCAATCACCAAAGAAGATATTTCCCCTTTATTATATATCTTTAATTTATTACGTAAGAAATTTGTTATATATTTTTGTAAGTAAGAAAAGAGTAAATAAATATGCTTTTATTTCCGGATGTTGAAATGGAACGGATTTATAAACTTGTTTTAAGCTTATTTTATCAAACAGTTGTAATCTCTAGGCAATTATGTGACTGGTGAAATGGATATAATTCGAACATTGAAATTCGAAATACATAGAAATACATATATGAATAATTTAAACAGTAGAAAAAATAAAACTAATTTAATTGTATTATTAATACTGTGTTGCTGGTTATTGGAATACAACAAATGCATACTTTTCTTTACATTTCCATTAATCTAAGTAGACGGGCATGCAAACAGAAGAAGGAAATTATAACGGTTATTTAAAATATGCATTACTGAAGTAATCGTAGTAAGAAGATATTCAAATCCTTATTTTAAACATCCCTACTTCTTTTTTTTTTCTTTTTTTCACTTCGAATTTGAAGAATAAGTAAGAGCTGGTTGAAAGCTCCATAAGAAAAAATATTTCATTTTATGTTATCATCCTATCTCTTTTTCAACTTCTGAACCCTGAAATTTGCTCTTTTTATTTCCCTAAACCCGATCCCACCGGGGGGGGGGGGGCACATCGTAAATGGGGATCAGATGCTTCCGATATGGTGGTTGGATCTCGCCCTCCTTTTTGGGTACATTAGTAGATGGGAATTGGACTCTTCCTGTCGGTGATGGGACGTACTTCCTAAGGGGAGAGTTGTATCGTGGCCGGTGATGACCTTTAGGACTTACCCATAGTTCCCGCTAGTGTTGCTGTTGTGGCTGTCCCGTCATTCAGTTTTTATGGTTAATCCGTGTGCCATCGTGGCGGGTAGGAGAGTCTGTGACTTCCAACCCTAAAACACTCTCTTTGAAGGACAATTTATTCTTCTGCATACCTACCGCCCTCCATATGCTCATCTGTTGAACTATTTGTATCTGGATATAAATATATATATATATATATATATATATAAGAGCTGAACAATCCAAAATATACTTTTTACTAACTTATAGGCAATTAATGAATTTTTAATTTAGTAAAAGAAAAAATTTAAATCTTAAATATGCTTGAATTTCATTTAATTAAATATTTTAAAATAGACTGTTTTATTATTCCATTCATATAAAAGAAAACTAATTTAATGTTGAAAATTAAATCTAAAAATCCTATAGATGCAATTTAGCTACCAAAATTCTTATTTTCAATATAAAAGTAGGAAATTTGAAAATAGCTTAACAGCAGAATTTTATCAGCTACTGAGAGTATTTCTGAAATTTATGAATAAATAGATTAGACTTGTATGTTTTTCAAAGTTTACAAAAGTGTTACAACAATTTTTATATTAAAATATACTGACGGCTATAAAAAAGGTAACATTTTTAAAATGCTATTAAAAAACTTTTATCATTTTATTGATGAATTTATTTAGCTACATAAATTTTTAAAACATCGCAGTTTCAACTTTAACAAAATTCTATTTTTCTTATTTCTTTCTATTATAATATTTTCAATGAATTAATCCTGCACCATTAATTATAGGAATATTAGAGATTTTTTTCGCTCGATTCCTAAACGTTTGAAATTAACGCATATAGCTCTGCTATTGCTGTATCTTTTTTTAATTTTTATAGAAAAAGATTTCGGTTTTCAATAATTATTTTTTTACCTTTTTGAGAAAGGATATTTATTATTTATGACTCTCGAACCTCATCAAATTAATTAATATAGTAATTTATTTTGTTCTAGATAGAATATAAAAAATTAGGGCAATTTTTTGTAATATTGTATTTTGAGAAAAGCAAATAATACTATTAATTATTTTTTATCATTTTTATAACATTTAATTATTGAAATATAAATGCTGACATATAAAAATCCATTCAACAACTCACTGAAAGGTTGAACATATCCAGTATATTATAAATAATGTGATTATTAGAGTCTTAATTTTAAAAGGTTTGAATAAATCAGTAGCTATTACTGATACAAAGGTAATTTTTTATTTATGATTTCTCTTCTTGGGAAGGGTTTATGAAGACGATATGCCTAAAGCCTTGATTTCGGAAGTGATTGACAAATGCTTGCAAAAAGGTAAGAAAATTGATAAAATGAAGAAAAATTACTGTTGATGGAATTAGTATAGCAATAGTCGAGGACTCTTTAATACATGTATGCCGTTACATATAGCATCGGCAATGACTTGATATTATTATATTATACGCGCGTGAGAGTGCGTGCGTGAGCGTACGTGCGTTAAAAATGTCAAACATTCTCATGGCATTGGCAATACAAAATGACCATTTTGAATATATCAATTCAAAACTGTGAAACGCAATCTAATGACATTAAGCTGATTACTTGTCAGTGCCAATCTAGTCCAAAAACTAATCTCAAGTATTTGGCATTCTTACTCCATAATTTTGTGAATTCTTATACTTTTGAGTACACAATACAACGTGTAAGTTTGAATCAACATCACTGTTGACCGTGACATCTATGCTTACCTTACTCATTCTGCCTCTACACCACTGAAATGGGAAGAAAATATAGCCCCATAACTATGCTTTGTAGTTGGTAAAACTAACATATTTTTCTCAATCGTTTCTTAGGGGATCTACCCGTTTATCAGGTTACATGCTAAGACCTCCACGTTATTGTTCAAATATACTTCAGGTTTATTGACCATGCAAATATTTAATGTTTATTGGACATAAACTACATGCAACTACTAAGAATGCATTAGATAATTAAATCTTTCTTCAAAGGAAACCTTAGTATTTTCTGCGCTTTAAATAAAGTTCTTTTTTTGTTTTTCAAGCCCTCTACAAGATTTTAAAAAAACATTTAAACTTGAAACATTATAAATTATTATTTACTAAAGCCTTCCCTTTTTCGATGCAAATTTTCAATTATTTATTCACATTTATTGATTCAAAGAGAGATTTCGGTGAACAGCGGAAGACTTTTAATTTTAAAACACACATCAAGGCCAGAACTGAAATCATTATTAGAAACTTAAAGTCAAATAAATTACCGCCACCTGACTAGTATTAGAGGTATCCTTTATTAATTACAAACCTTTCTCTTACCGTAGACACAAAAGCCCGGGCTCGAAAGCGTCTCGCTTTGTCATTAGAGAGGACAGCCTTAAATATTCAGTGTCTTAAAGGCGTGTGACACTGACAGAAATTGGGACATAACTCAAGTGACTCTGACTCGTTAATCCAACAACTTTATGGCAGAAAAGTTAATTAAAGCCTAATTAGACGAACCGGCGATTAAGGGCGGGTTTTGCGTATGTCCCTAAGAATGAGATAAAGTCAACTAACATGGAAGTCGCTGCGGCAGTTTTACGTTACGCCGGGCCTTTGAGGAGGCACACCCTACGTTTGATTGTTATAATGAGACCAAATTTTGGTCTTGATGAAGCCATTTCATGGTTGAGGGGCACCAATGGAGGAGGAAAAAAAAATAAGGAAGGGTCAAAAATCAACAGTGTTATGTGAACATTATCTTGCTCTAATGGTTTCATCGATCGAGCTGTGAATGACATCATAGAAACCGTCTCATGGGAAGTCACAATGGGTTTGGCCCATAGCAAGGAAACTAATTGAATGACTAAAAGCTAAGTATTTTAGGACGGCACATTCTGTACTAGAGTAAATTACTCCATCCTTTATTTGCCTAGAGTAAAACAAAAAAAGTAATTGGTGAGGGCGGTCGAAAATATGCATCTTTTCTCTTCATTAAATTAGAATGAGACGTCTAAATGAATAAAGATACCACTATTCCTGATTACAAACTAATGGATTTTTCAATTACGCATGGCGACTGAAATAAGTTTCATGAATAATTAGCATTTTATTATTGGTTATACTCGAATTTTCTCAGTTAAACTTGAAAATAAAAAAAAACTATCTATATGAGTCTTAATTATTTAGATTAACATTTTTCTTGATTTATGTCGAAAGATTTGAGCGTTAACTTGATAATCATATGAGTGATGCATAGGTTGATCTAGTTAAGGTATCTGTCTATGTTTAGAAGGTTGTTTTGGGTCAAAATTTGCAGGGTTTTTTTTGTTTATTTTTTAAACCCTTTTATATGGGTTTAAAAATCTGTCTTTGATTTAATTCTACGGCAAATAGAAATCGATATAGAACCGATAGAACCGATTTTTTTTTAATAAACCACTGTAGCTGTAAACAAAATTGGAAGTTGGATGCTTTTCATTTCAGAATACATTTTAAATAATTTGAATGCCAAAAAATTGCCAAATACATTTACTTTTTAACAATGTATATATTTACAAAATAGTTTTATCGCAAGACAAATAAATAAATAATTTTTATTGAAAAACTTGGATTTCGTTAAAAATTTTATGCAAAACATATCTTAATTTTTTTAAAAATGTGTATATGTACTGACATTTTCCATGTATGGGACTTAAGTGTTACAAAGGCAATGAATTAGAGATATAAATTTGAAATGAGCTTATAGCTGCCTAATCCAATTTTCAACGATTGCGGGATTGTCAATACAGAAATACTCATTAATAGCTATATTTTTTTGAAAATTAACATATTTCATTGATTCCACATTATTACATTTTAACCATGACTGCAAACATTATATTGTTACGTTTTTAGCGCAACAGGTTTGGATTGAATGGACTTTACTTGAGGACAGCACAAACAAATTTATTTACAGCTATTTACAGGATGATTTGAGAAAGGAAAACTTCAGATAAAAACAATTCAGCAGTCAACAGTCACTAACAGAGTACATACAAGCCTTACGCACAATAAACACAAACTACAAAACTGCTATCGTATAGTAGAGTAAACAATAAATCACAGCGAGCTCCATTATACAACGCTAACAGCAAACGTAAACGCAGCTCATTAATAACAAGCGAGAAAAGTAATTTGCTAGTCTAACGAGACGCTTCTCTTCCGAGAGGAAACTCTGCCATGTTACGGCAACCCGTCCCTTATATGGCAGAGCAAGTGCACGCCCAAAAGTATGCGAAGCAACGTGGCGCACCGGGAACTGTCTGGGGGCTACCAGAATATTCCCCTCGCCAAACCAACTCGGCTGGCAAGAAGCTCCTTGTGAAACATCACCAACGTTTTCTCCTTCGGTGCGCGTTCGTAACAATATGTATAAAAATAATTGGAATATGTGCAATAGAATTTTATGTATAATGGTTTCTTTTATTGAATTTTTTACTATTTTTATACCAATTGACACATTTTATTGGAATCTCAATTGGCACGGAATTTCCTTATCAATATTTTTCATTATTTGCAATCATATGATTCAGAAAAAGAACTGAAACAACTCATTAGATTGATTTTTAAAAAATTTGTCTCTTTAAGTAGACAGATACCTTAAGCGAAATAGATTTAAGTAAAACGAGTAAGAATTTCTCGAAAGAAATAAGCAAATTTTAAAAATTTGCAGTTTACTAAAAGGAATTGAAGAAAAGCGTAATTATATGAAGCAACGTTTTTTTAGTTTACAAATCATTTGTTATTGCATCCTATGAAAAGAAACTAATTCCACTTCTGTAAAACACATAAGTCACTTTGGATGAAATTTTCTGGAGGAAAAAGTTATATATATGAAAAACATTTTCCTCTTTATATGAAACTATAGGGGAAAAGTAATATTAATATGATATTTATATGAATATGTCTCGAGCTTAACATCGATATGTGACAACATCATTATAAAATTTATGAGAAGTATTCATATATAAAATAAATAACCTTATTTGAATTTTTAAAAACATTTTTACTTAATCGATTTTTTTAAATTTTAATATGGGAATAATAATTGATAAAATTACTATTAATTGAATGCGGAAAGTTTTACTAAGAAAGCAAAACTATTAATATAAAATTATATAATTGAAATCAAATGTTCTGTTAATACTTATTTCTTTAACTTAATATTAAAATCAAATTGAAATCAATTTAAGGAACATAAGAATCACACAATAACAAAATCATATAAAAACTATATTTGAAATCAAATGTGTTATTTTTTATTTCTCTAGCTAGCTATAATCATTTGATTGAATCTGATTTTTGGAACATCACAATAACATAAAGAATTTAAATATATAATTTGAAGTTAGATAGCACAATTTCATAATTTGAGCTGCGATGACATTTTTTTCTTTCTCTTTGAAAAATCATTATGGATTTCAAAAAAAATTTGCTCAATGCACCTAACACCTATAACCTTAACCATGATTATGTGTAATTATCACATTTTTTACTACCTTATATATATATAGTTTTACTCTCCGGTCTCATAATCAATCAAAAGTTACCGTAGATCCATGAAGTGAAAGTTATGGAAATCCAATTTTAACAAAATAATAAAATTATTCACGCACTCATACACCCTTCAAACCCTATGAAGTTCCTTGCTATATTTATCATTAAATGATCTTATATAAATTATAAAAACTCGATTAATTTTCTTACCATTAAAACTGCAACTAAATTAATTATATTTTATTATCTGATGAAAATTAATTTAATTTAGTTAGTAAAATAACAATTAAATCACAAATTAATTTCTGGTAAATTAAAAATCTACAATTGAATTAACCCATTCTTCAGACAAAGAAATATTTTCATAAAATTTAGGTTAAGTAATTAACAAATAAACGATTATAAACTATTAATAGTCGAATATCAACAATCAGAGGAAGTTTGTTGATGCCCAACAGAGAGTTAATTTTCTCCAACTACTCAATTTTTGTTGTAGTTTCCAGAGACGTCTCCCCTAACTCAACTGCAACTAAACCCTTATTTACACCTACCAAATGACTAACCTCATTCAACCCCACCACACAAACACTTTCTCCCACCTCCCGTCTTTATAATCCTGACTTTCTCACCCCGGCACCCCCCGCCGTGTGACGAAAGGGCTTTTGCCGGAGGACAGATGCACCAGACAACCGCAACCGCGGGACAATGGATGCTGCGAAAGGGGTTGAAGGCGTCACCAACTGACTAATTGTAATGCGGGCGTAAAGCCGATTTCCAGGGTAGGTTGCACGGGAGAGAGGCAACAATGAACGCGTGTACCTCAGGCGCCTAAATGTGCGACAGGGGACAGGCCACCGCCACATTTTAAAAGCATCACCGATATTAACAATGCAGGGGCTTCGCAGAAATATGCGGGCGTAGTTCATATTTACGGCCGTATCAGGTGAATGTTACTCCTGAACGGATCGCCGGAGATTGGATTTTCAGCGTCGGTTTTATTCATGAATGAATTATCAGGGAATCCAAATAAAGTTAATTCAATTTCATGCCCAGAGCTTACTTGATGGCGGATGGTTCTGTGAGGAGGCCGAACGCTGTTGATTAATCTGACTTGAACTATATGAATATGTTCTTTCTATGAGCAAAGAGGAATTATAAAAAATAATTCGGTACTTTGTTATTGCGTATATTTACTGCCTTTTGAGTTTGAATTATTTAAAGTTTTGTCATTTAAGCGTCATGTTCCTTTATATAGAATATACAATAGTACAGTATGAATATTTAATCGTTATTGATCGTTATAAGGTTAATATGATATGCTGCTACCGATATTCTGCTCACACTTTTCATTTATGTCAAAATAATTCTCGTTTCATTTCGAAAAGAGTGCAACTAAATACTTTTTTTTACACAGAAATTAATATTGTTCTTCAGTTAAAGGTATGCTTATGGTGTTTCTAAGTAAAATAGGAATAATTTAATAAAAGATATCTGCATAATATTGAAAAGTATGACTAAAAAACTCATTAGAAGTATTCAATTTGAAAATTGAAATGTGCTGTCTCAAATTTCAAGTTTTCATAAGAGAATATTATTATTATTTTAAAACTTTTTATGACTAACATTTAAAAAAGTGATGGATTTTTGCCATATCAAAATTAACAGACATTTAAAATTTTTTCCCGATGTGGGAATTTTTTACATGAAATAGCAGTTTAAACCAGAGTGAAACAATCACGTGAGAGTTTAATTGCATATTCATAATATTTAGAAAAAAATGCCTTTCATCTTATTTCAAAATCTTTAGAGTTCCGTTCCCCCCCCCCCCCGGGTTCAGATTTTTATTATTATTATTATTATTATTTGCGAAACTTTGGTTTAAATTGTTTGGAATGACCACGTAACTATTTTACTGCGCGATTGTCAAATTAAAAAAAAAAAACTATTTTTTTTTTAAATCAAAAGAATTTGAGCTCCAAAATTATTTTTGTCAGGTAAACGAAATTAAAAATTAGAATTATATATATATATATATATATATATATATATATAATACCTTTTAATATCTCGCCTCACTAATACGTGTTGATTACCTTTTTTTCTTCCATGCTTCTTACGACACGTGCCCTTTATTTCCAGCCTACTACTACGTATTTTGAGACTTAAAAAGCTTAAAACGAAAACATCATGTTCTCACATGACGTTTTGAACAAGAAACTACAGCATGGAAAGACGAATAAAAGGATAAGATATTAAAATCAGAATAATGAAGCTGTTTATTCTAGACAAATTAAGGAAAAGATATCTAATATACTATACAATTTTAATTCAAATATGTCAATTAAAACATTCAACAAAGGCCCAGTGATTCAAGACGTGAATCAAAAAAAGAAAATGTGCGACTTCTGTCTCCTAAGTTTTCCTCTCTGTCATCTGAATCCCCCCCCCGTGAAACAAAAATATGGTCCAGTTCGTCTCCCTCTCTCAAATATCTTTGAAGACAATATTTCCTTAATACAGCGGAACTAAACTTCTCCCTTAGATACTCCAAGGTCACTGATCTAACTGAAAGCAGCATTCTTTCTATTGGTCATGAAATCTATACAAGATATTGCTGAACAAATTGAATAAACCTGCTATCAAAGAACAAAGTACTACATAGTACTACATAGTATTAATAATAACAAAGAAAAAGCATTTTATAGAAGATTAAAAATAGTTAATTCAAGGTTCCTTTTGGACAAGAAATGTACCAATGAACAAAATGGAGCATTTCTAAAATAACCTAAATTTTAAAAGAAATCTGTCATTTTAAGCCAAAAAGATCTAAATAAAAAATTTCTACATAAAAAAAAATTAAGAATCATTATTTTGCAGTTAAATAACAGAATGGTTATGGTTATTTTCTTTCTAATTTCTTGTATTGCTTCTAATGAATTCTAAAATCCACTACGTATTTGTGCATAATTAAGGGTAAGTTTAATCGTGATCTTCGAGAAATATCTCATGATTTTATTCGACAATATAGGGGTGACAGGAAAGATAAAAAAGGAAATTTTTACATTTTGTAATATAATAAATACTGGAATGGTGGTCATCATTTCGCGTCTCACCCCTTAGCGAAATATAATCGCCGAAAAGTGGTCGTCTCAGGATACTGAAATGAGCAGAATAACTGAACAATCTAGCATAAACGTGGGATGGGTGGGGGTAATATCGCAAGGGAGGAGGGGGATCTTAAGTTGTTCTTTTCCTGATTTCCGTGAGAACAGAATCTGTATGTCAGTTTAAGGCTTATTAAAATACCACATTCTAAAGAAATAAAAAAGTTTATATTTAGGCGGTAGCATAATTACTGTTGGCAAGGGGATATAAATGCCACGTTCTAAATAAATACAAAGTATACAATTAGGCGGTAGCATAATTACTATTGGCAAGGGGATAAAAATGCCATGTTCCAAAGAAATACAAAGTATACAATTAGGCGGTAGCATAATTACTGTTGGCTAGGGAATATAAATGCCACGTTCTAAAGAACTACAAAGTATACAATTAGGCGGTAACATAATTATTGTTGGGAAGGGGATATAAATGCCACGTTCTAAAGAAATACAAAGTATACAATTAGGCGGTAACATAATTACTGTTGGCAAGGGGATACAAATGTTACGTTCTAAGGAAATACAAAGAATTCAATTAGGTGGTAACATAATTACTGCTAGCAAAGGGATATGAATTACATGATGTCATCTGTTATTTCTATGGCACAAATAGCGACTGTGGAAAAAGAAAATTATGTCACTGCAATTTAAATACCTTCCTCCACATTGATTGCATTCACAATTTGACATAGAGCTACAATTTTAATTGCAAAACCATTTAACAATTTTTAGCTGCCAAATCCGCGTTTTTCAGTACTCCCTTCACATAAAAACAAATGGTCTTGTATTCGCCATATTCGATCTAAAATTCTATACACATTTGCTGTCTGGCTCTATACCTATCTGTCTACATTCCGATGATATATTTGAACACCAAATATCCTTTATAGAGCTGTTTGTGTTTTTATCTTATTATATTCTTAAATCGTTACTGGAGACAGGATTTTCCTCACGCGGCCAGAGACATGGAGACAAAATGACTCCATTGTCATTTGTCCTTTTTTGTAAATAACCTTATTTATTTTGAAAACGATACATTCTGGAAATCATGTAGTTTAAAAATATTAAGTTTTATAATATTAAATGCTAAAAAAGATGTTATAAGGAAAACCTAAACAATCTTTTAATGAGTATTTACTTCGTTTAGATATTACAGAATTACGTTAATGTAAATAACTGGTTTAATTTAACCGACAAAAATGACGAATTAAATATTTTAAAATATTAATATTTTAATTCTTTTTGCATTATTCAAATTAAAAACCGTTTCAGAGACGTGGAGTCAATGACTCCATAAAATAGAACACTAACTTTGAAAAAAATGACTTGGTTTTAAGCAGGTGTTGATATTTCGACTTTTGCCAACATACTGATGAAAATGCAGCTTGTAAGTACTGTGGATCTGATTGTATTCAATTGCGAAATACCAAGTGATAATAAGAGGCAATGAACATTGTGAAGTCATTTTAACTCCTGTTTCCATTTGCGGGTTAAGAATTAAGACGTATGTAGCTAGTGAAGGTCGTGGTACGAACTTGCGACGTTTGGGCCTGTAGCCGAGTATCATACCGATCGAGTAAAAGGAACCCTTCAGCCCGAAGGATATTATCTGGCGTAATAAGACTGACGCTACAGTACTCCCCTACCAGTGAGTCGGACGAGAGACGCACCAGTTTCAAAGCGCCAAGCGTATGGCGAGCATGCGAGTTTGTTGGTGCCTCGATTTAGCAACGGCTTTGGTGTGTCGAGTTAACAACGGCTTTTTGGTGCGTCGAGTAAGAGACGGCTTTGTTGGCTGGTAGATGGCGCCTTGCGTTTGCGGAAGGTTGCGTTGTCAAGGTCACCAATGTGGCTAGTGAAGGTTGCGGTACGAACCTGCGACGTTTGGGCCTGTAGCCGAGTAACATACCGATCGATCAAAAGGGACCCTTCAGCTCGACGAATAATATCTGACTTATAAGGCTGACGCTACACGTACTTCCAAACATATTTTCTATATATGGAGGTAAAAAATACAGACGAAAGTCATCAAAAATGGGCGCATAACCAGATCAATATGTGTTTTTTTTTAACTCTAAAATGTATTTTGTTAATATAAACGGATGTACTTATTTATTATTTCAGTTAAAAGACCAGCCATTTAAAAAAAAGAAATTTTTTCGTAAAGATCAATATCATTACTAAACAACATCCAAACATAAAGATGCGAGAAATAATGTAAAAGTGAGAAACCATTTGGAATTAAAAAGTTATTTGCAAACCAAATGTACCTATACTTCGTAACAAACGTAAACAACTATTAACCGTAATTAAAAGTAATTTAAACGAAGCAATTAATTTGCACTTATCCAGTTTTCCTAGAACATTTTACCGAACTTTAGGAGAGTGTTCCTTTTAAGGCATTAAGCTGCTTATTTTTATTACAGGGAATTTAATGCAATTAGAACGGATTATTTCGAAGTGGAAAATAATTCATCTTCATGTTTTTAGAAAGTGCGTTGTCGAAAAAAAAAGCAATTATCAATCAATGAGATAGATTCGATTTTCAGTACATGTAGCATAAATTGTATCATAAATATTTTACTCATAAATACTTCGATTCTGCTAATCTTATTTCATATTTCTGAATATGGAATTTTGCAATTTATATATTCCATTATTTCCTAAAGAAGCAATTTTTGAAATTCTTTTATTTACGTATTATTGATGGAAAAATAATACTTTATTAATTGTCGAATTTAATTAATAGATTATTGTAATTAAATTGTTATTAAATTGGAGCACCATCACTGCTTGTAAGTGGTAATGGCCGATTAAAAATTATTTCCCAAAATTTATTATCAATTTTTCTTATTCTTATGTATTAATCACACACTAGTGTTAAATCGCGAAAGATCGCAAGATGGATTTAAGATAAACGCTAAAATTGCTCAGATGGAACTTTAGATTTAAGATAATTGTTAAATTTACTCAGTGCATTAGATTTAAGATAACTGCTAAATTTACTCAGATCACAAGATGGATATCAGATAAACTTTAAATTTACTCAGATAGTGCATTGGATTTAAGATAACTGCTAAATTTACTCAGATCACAAGATGGATATCAGATAAACTCTAAATTTACTCAGATAGCGCAAAGGATTTAAGATAACTGCTAAATTTACTCAGATCACAAGATGGATATCAGATAAACTCTAAATTTACTCAGATAGCGCAATGGATTTAAGATAACTGTTGAATTTACTCATATCACACCATGGATCTAAGATAAACTCTAAATTTACTTAGATCACACGAGGGATTTAAAATAAACGCTTAATGTTCTCAAAGATAAGCATTTTTTAAAATTATTGTTCGATAATTATATGCAAGTGTTTCATGACTATATCCAAGACCTATTTTTTCAGGAGGGTAGGAGGAAGGGGTAATACCTTTATTTGAGAGCATATAAAGAAATTTCAGGCAGTTCATTTACGATGATTAAATAAACAGCTTTTAATTATAGTTCTCAAAAGTTAATAAATCATTGCCTCATGCTAAGTTTATAAATTATTGTTTGATTAAATATCGATGTAATTTTCTGTAAACTGAATTTGGATATTTGTCTCCCAATTCATCAAAACACCTTTCAAATAATAAATTAAAAACAGAAACCCCATTTCTATCGTATTTTTAAAAAAAATATATATTTAATAATTTTCCTGATTGAAGTGAACAATTGAAAAAAAAATGTTTGCTAAGTAAAGTAAAAATTTGAAAAAAGAAAAGAAAAGGTTAAAGCATATTTTTGGTGACAGTTATTTAAAATTTTGCATTTTTCTTTTTATTGGTTTATTTTAAATTTTTTTTAATTAAAACTATAAATATATAGGATGACTATAAAAATAGCAGGGAAACCTGTTTATGTGTTATTGCAGCATTTTATTAACATTTTTGAAAATGATATAGTTTCAAATAGGATTATTGAAGATAATGCAAAGATCAATATTATAGGAAGAACACCTATTGTGGTTAACATGAAATTATTTTGTAAAATTTCAGAACAATTTTCATATTATAAATAACGACTCCATTTTCATTTGGATATTTTTTTTAATTACTTTTACTAGTTTTCTGAATGAAGTTAACAATAAAAAAATATCGTGTTTTTGCTAATAAAATAAAAATTTCAAGAAAAAAAATGAAAAAAAGCATATTTTTGATGAGAATTATTTACTATGTTGCATTTCTCTTTTTATTGTTTTTTAAATATAATTTTAACTAAAACTATTAAATGTATATGGTAACTATAAAAATAGCTAAAAATTTTTTTTATTATTGCAGTATTAAGTAAAATTTTTGAAAATGATATAGTTTCAAATAGGATTTGTAAAGATAATGGGTAGATCAATATTATACGAAGAACAACTATTGTTGTGGTTCCCATAAAATTATTTCAAAAAACAATTCTTAAAAATTTTTTCTCTTTTGTTTAAGAAATTTCAAAACATCCCTCATTTGTTGTTGTTGCTACTTATGTCATTTACCCGGGATAAGCTCGCTGAAGTAGTCAGTGATTTAAGCCTAATCAGCGTCTCTTGTTTTGAAGTAATATCAACTAGGGACAAGAATCCCTCATTTAAAAGACTCAATAAATCAATGCATAAATTTGTAAAACTTTTATCCTGATTGATTTCCAATTAATAAAATATCAAGAATAATATTAACTGGATTATTAATTCCCATCTGGTAAAAAAAATATCCTCCTTAAAAAATTGAAAAAAATCTTCTAATAAAATTTTCTATTTCTCATATATCCCATATTGTTGATGAAGGAAAAATTCAATTTAAGCAAATTATTATTTTATCAAAAAGTACAACATTTTTTACTAAGAGTTAATCGATAATTGCAAATCATATAAATTATAGTTTGAATAATTTTCTCTAACTTCTATCTTCGATTTCTGTCCAACTTAAGTATTTTGAAAACATCATTGACATGCATTGATCGCTTGCATTCTTTTCAACACTCAGGCATCTTCCAACTCTGCTGTTGTTGTTACTTATGACACTTGCCAATGGAGAAGCCTCCCACTGATACAGCAGCAGATTTAAGCCGAAAGTAGCGTCTCTTGTTTTTGAAGCAACGCCAACTAGAGCCAGGAGTACGCCTTAGCTACACACTCACCACATTTGATTGCACAGCCCCTTTTTACAGGAGTTACAGTCACACATCTCACAGATAGCACATAGAAGAACAACCATGCCCAAATCGGGACTCCTAGTACACAAGGAAGACAAGCTACCTCTGAGCCAGAAAGCCGGCTCTTCCAACTCTAATGCTAGCTCATGAAACTGAGGTTTGATTGGCGAGAGAAATGATTTTTTTTCCTCAGATCGCTTTGTTTGAAAGGCATCTATCTTTACATATAAATAAGATTATATTTTTCTAAAAAGACATTGATATTTATTTCAACTTTTTGTTAGAAAGTTTTGAAACTAAAAACAATCTATATCTGAATAAGATTCTGATGCAAAATTATACCAAAAATTACAATTAGTACAATAGTATACATTTAGTTAAAACATCAATGCAAAACAAATATTTTTTCATTACTTCTTTCAATAATTTGAGATAAATTTTCAACAATCTTTTCACAAAATCCATTACAATGCTAATTGATCAATTATATGTTTTATTAAGTTCTTCATAATTGTTAATAATACTTAGTAAAAATTTTAACATCAGCAGTAAGTGGAGGGATCGAAAAAAAATCAGAGAGTAAAAAGGATTAAGATGAATGAATGAGATTAATAAAATTACTTAAACTAAGCTTCATTTGCTTAAAAATATGGTTAAGAAATGAATTAAAATTATTTTTCCATGAAAGTATCTTAACTACAAATTCTGTTTTCAAGAACAAATTTTTTGAATATTAATCAAACATCCAATTTTTTTCAAAAAAAATAAATGCTACTAAGTTTATTAAAATCACGACGATTCATAAACTGGAAATTATTTATTTACAAGAGGAATTTCAAAATGTAATAATATAAAAGTGTATTCTACTTTTCCTTCAACCAATAGCGTAACTAAATTACATCTGCAAATTTCAGTTTTTAATTAAGAAAAATTTCATTTTAAATGCAAAAAATATTAATGTAATATATGTATGTAATATTCGAAAGGTAATAATTTATTTAATTCAGAAAATATATTAATAAAAAATGTTTCAAACATAATCGTGAGGTTCTTAAAATATCTTATTTTACAGCCATCAATATGTATAAACAAAATGATAAAATGAATTTTAATATCTAAGTAAGATATATTAATGAATGAAAGATTACAAACTAAGTGAAAGATTACAAACATTTTTATGTAATATTTTATAATTATTATTAATAGTAAATTTGAATTTCTCGAAAAATCTGATATAATAGATAGTAATAGGAAGATAAGATTTATGGCTCTGAAAGTTTTAAAATTTAACAGATACATTTTTTTCTATAGAAAATTATTATATGAAGCCTTAATATAATAATAAAAAAATACTATTTAGAACCAAAAATCAAATGTTAAATATAAGCATATAACATGTATATAATATTGTCAATTGTATGTATTTTAATCAGAGACATTTATTGTTAAATATGTGAAGCATCTATATAAATATGAATTGTTTTATTTTTTCTGGATTTTATATTACTAGATTGTTATCATTTTGAAAGTTCTCTATTTAGTATTATTGAGTTATTCAATTGTAAAGAACCAATCAGGGGACGCTCCAAATTTCATTTTTGATACGAATTGCCTTTTTTCTGTTTGATTTGAAGAAATGTGCTGCCGAAAGCGCATAATTTTTTTTTAAAAAAAACTTATAGTAATGTTACTACGTCATAACTCAACTGCTGATTTTGATGGAGGATATATTATTTGATTTTAAGAGTGAGGATTTCAATGTCAGTGCCAAAAAAGAACTTTAAAAGGAAAAAAAATTGAAGACCATCAAGTGCAAGAATTATTGGGCGAAAATTGTTAAATGTTGTAAAATAATGGAAAATATTTTTATTCATATATATTGTCAAAAATTTTCTCAGTAAATGCCTTTCTAAAGTGAAAAAATAATCAGAATACACGCAAACAATATACAAATAAGTGTAATGCGCAAATAAATATAATACATTTTATTTTATTGCAGGCTAGAACACTGAATAGAATCAACACTCTTATTTCTTCGATTTTGAGAAAGAAAAGAAAAAAAAATATTAAAATGGAATCTGCTATACATATTTAAATGCATCATATCAGAACATAATTTCTTGAACGGCCAAGCACCAAGCGCTCGCGCAAGTTAAATCATATTTTTATTCATTTTTATTGCTTTCTCGAATGAGTCACTTAAGTAATGAAAACGATTTTTAAAAAACTTTGTCTCTTATTGATTGTTAAAAAAAAATATCACATTTCCTATTTATTTCATTTCATATAATCACGTACTGCAGATGACATTTTTCTAGGTTTTATTTGCTGTAGTAATTGACTTATTTGTTTTTAATTTGAGCTTTTGTAAATGCAATGGCAACGCTTATTTTTGAGATACTCTTGCAGATAGTAAAATTTTTATTTTTTCCCTAAGGGTTTTTGTTGACGCCAAAAACCTCATCCTAAAAACAACATCATGTTCTCACATGATAATAAAATATCAAAAAATGAAAATTGGAAAGAAACGCCTTAAAAAAATAGAAAGACGACAGAGAATTACAATAAAAACAAAAATCCCTGATGAACGTTTAAGTGTCCGAAGTAAAAATAAGTTCTGATCTTAAGATGGGTCTGATTTTTTTTTTCACCAGGATATCAAGATTTCTACTCCACTACGATAGCAAAACGACGAACATGGGAAATTGGCCAAGGCATTCGTCTGGAAAAGCGAGTAAAAGGCACGGACCTATGGAAGGGGGTGGGCTAAAAAGGGGTGGACATGTGAGGCAAAGCGGCGCCGAAGGGATCTTACCATTTCTCCCTCCCCCCCCCCCTCTCGCACCCTTCCTCAAAATCCATACCGAAACTTCCATGGTGGAAGGATGGTAAAAACGCTATTCCAGAACGCCGAATGCGAAATTGAAAAACCTTCCCTGTTCTGAAAAATTCTGCCTGAGGGGTTGGGAAGGAATTGAGGAACTAGCTAGTGATTTCCGTTTTCCTCTTCTGAATTATTTTTCTCTCCTTTTTTTTCTTCTTCTTCATATTCCATCGTCAATGTAACCAATACGTGAGGATATGTCCCGAAAATGGCTTTGGCCATGAACGTATTTATTCTTTGCCCATAAACATATCGCATTTCCTTTTTCATTCATTTCTTTTCAAATGCAAGGAAGGTCATAAAATGCATATATATAGTGGTTAGGGGAATTCATTCATGTATGTAGTTTTCGGTGCTTTTCGATTTCTTTTCCCTTCGATGTAAGTGGTAATGTTGATGGATATGAATTCAGCGGTAAATGCATTTTCCGGCCCAGAAAGCACGTATACTCGGCGTCGATGGTAAAATGGTCAAAATAAATCTTGGCATTTTGGTAAGATGATAAGTGCAGTGATTTGCTTTTTCTTTATAAAAACCCTTATTTAGAGATTGCGGCTTAAATGCCTTTATTTTGTCATATTATTAATTTTACACGATAAACTTATTCTGTGTTTATATCCCGTATGTATTTGGTAAACCCATGACAATGTAAAATAGAAAGCAGAAACGCATTGAAGACTATGGTAAACCATTACAGCTTTTTAATTTAAAAAAAACTTAACTGGTAATATCATAGCAACCCTATCAAAGAACAATATCGCTTGCCCTCCTCACTTATTTGCCTTTGAGCAGAACAAATCATTTTTATTTTTTTATCACGTCAAAAGATGATGCTGTTTTGGAAATGCGGTTTGTGACATCAATTAAAATATTCATAGGCGAAAAAAAATATTATCTGCAAGAGCATCTCAAAAGATCGGATTTTAATAACGTGATGCCATCTGATTTACAAAAGCTCTGATTTAAAAAAAATAAGTTAGTTACTACCACAAATAAAACTAGAAAATTGTCATTTTGAGCGCGTGATTATATGAAATGAAATAAACAGGAAATGGGATATTTTTTTAAACAATCAATGCGTGCAAAGTATTTGGGATCATTGCAATACCAAAAAAACTGATTCAATGAAACAATTAAAATGAATAAAAGTATAATTTAACTTACACGGGCACGTGGTGTTTGGCCGTTCAAGAAATGATGTTCTGACATGAGATATTGAAATATGCATAGCAGATTCCATTTTAATCTCTCTCTCTCTCTCTCTCTCTCTCTCTGTGTGTGTGTGTGTGCGTGTGCGTGTGCGTGCGTGCGTACGTGAGTGCGTGTTTCCATAGTATTTTCCCCATATTATCTAGCCTTTATGCCTGTGCGTTTGCCTATGTATATTTTCAAATATATTTTTATTCTTACTTTCTTTAAATTCATTCGAGTATAATTTAGTCCAATAAATTTAGCTTTAACTTTTGATAAAGTGAATCCCATAACAAAAGGAAAGAAAAATTTATATGTACATAGTGTAAATAATTACACTACATTCTTTTATTTTTAATTTATTTTTTATTTAAATTACTATTGTTTATTATTACTCATTTCGAATTTACGACCGTTACATATTTGTGTCGATGAAATTATTGTATCAAAACTAATTTAAATTATAAAAATATCTTATCTCTATCAATTGCAAGTTTAGATATTCAGAGTATCTAAATTAAGAAATATTAAAATTTGATGAATAAACATAATATATGGCACTACAACTTAGGAATAAACATTGTACCGGGTGTCCAAAAAGCTCCTGTACTCCAAATTTAAAAAATAATTTTCCATGATTTTTTTTCAAGTATATTAAATTTTGCCATACGAGTAATGAAACCATGGACATGCTTGAAGTTTTTTTCTGCAATCGGCTTATCTCAAAAAATCTTTGACCACCTCGATTCCCCGATCTGACTATCCCGGACTTTTTTCTGTGGGGATATTTAAAGGACAAAATTTATGAAGGTGATCCTCAAACAATAGATTATTTGGAAATCGCTATTACCCAAAGGATACAACAAATCACTCCTAGCATGTTAAAACGCGTTTCGAAAAACATGCGCAAACGTTTTCAGCTCTGTCTCCAAGAAAGGAATAGACATTTTGAACATTTATTATAAATGTAAGTTCAGTATTTTTTCCTTAACTATGTTAAAAGTGTTTTTTATCATTGGCATAAAAATAATTCTTTTTAAACCTATTGTTTTTGTAAAATAAATTCACAAATAATCAGCACGGGAACTTTTTGGACACCCTGTATTTAAAACTAAATTTACACCCAATGCAGCAATGTAAGAGCAATAAGTAGCACCTTAAAAATGATACGTTTTTCCATCTCTTTCATTTTAAGTTACTTTTAAGTCTAGAATAAGTGGTCTAAAATTTAGCTTCTACTATGTTTCTTAAAACCATCACCCATTAGATCCCTGCTTATTTTCTCTCTTTCCAATCACTTCTAAGGCTTCCTTCCAATTGGCAACTCCTTTTAATTAAAAAAAATGACTTTCTTCTTAAACAGTTGAGAAAATACTAGAAGTAATTGTAATTTTCGCTATTTATAAAATTTTATTTGCAAATAAATAACATTTTCCATTGAAAATTGTTGTTACTATACCTAATATTGCTTACATATATCCAGCTTCGAGTTCTTAAATTGTGACATCTTCATGTAAACTTTGCTTATAAAGAGTGCTTTGTAAGTATGGAGTTAAATGCCCATTAAGATAATCAAAATTTATTTTATTCACGTTAATATTCAGAAAGTTATTCATCGTTGTGGCTTCTTGTAAACGACAAAATTCATCATTATTTATTCATTAATCCGTAATATTCTTCTTTTACTATAAAATGAATAATACATTTACGAATTCCTGCGCAATCTGAATACACAGCACGTTTCATCACTTAACATTATTGATAAACTATACATCCCATCGAATGTCTCAATCTAGATTCATTACTTAGCGAAATAAATGAGCCAGACATCGAAAAATTCAAAAAATAATATAAATAAATAAACTTTCCTTTTAAAATATAATATGAGAAGCATGTTTTTCAGTTTTCAAAAAGCGCTCGTCGCACGCATTGCATTTTAATAAGGATCTCAAGTATCTCTTGAAAACTATACTAATAAGAATGTTGAAGCAAGAAGAGTTGGCAAGATATATGTTTCTGTATAGAAGTGGTTTCTTTTTTCTATTTAATGAGGAACAGCAAATGGGTATGCATTCCATGTAGGTAGCTAATGAGCTTTAGCATTTAGAATGTTGTTTTTCCAATATTTTTTAGAGGAACCTTTTACACTAAATTGCATTTTGCTGCCAAAATTAAAGGTTTTTTAGAAACATTCTAAAATATTTTAGATGTTTGAATGTTATTACAACATGGATTATTTTATATATTTTTTTAAATAAAATATTGAAATTAATCAAATTTTATTGAAAATAAATAAAATAACAATTTAAATTTTGAATTCAAAAACTTTTGACTGTATTTAAATATATTTTCCAAAACGTATAGAAAGTAATTAGATAAATTATAAAAATTAATTTTCACAACTACGCATTTATTTAATATAGATATTTTTTTTAAAGTCTACTTCTGTTTCCAGAAAAGGAAAGACATTTTACCAGATTTCGACTGGCATAAAGTCATGTTACCGTATATATTTGTTTGGTATTTACACATTAAAAACATAGCGTTCTTATAATTTTTTTCTTAAAATTAAATCTATTAACATTTTTTTTAAAAAAGCATGAAATAAATATACATTGAAAAATGGTATGCTGAATCATATTTTAAAATATCTTAAGAGTAATTAAAATTTTGAAATCTTTTTCTTACATCATCAGACCTTTCTTTTATAAAGACACTGTAAAATAAAGAAATAAAAATACATACTTCAGAAACCTCGATGACTTATCCAATTTCCAAAAGTTGTAGTTTATCAAGACAAAACATAATTTTAAAATGTTTTGGTGGTATTCGATTTTTTTCAATAAAGATTTTTCTTACTACTCCAAGGATAATATAAAATTTATATTTGGAGTTATAACGAGCTTTAGATCAATGTTGCCTTATTTTTTGCATAAAAAATTTCCTTCTTTTATTTTACCAAGGGATTTTAATCCCGCCCCCAAAAAAGAAGTATGAGGAAAATATAGATAGTGTAGATCACATTGAGTGCTGGATAAATTTTAAAAAACTCTTTATGAATTTTTGAATGACTACATCTTTAGCACTATAATTAGTGTATAGTCATATTAAATTGGCTATAAGCAGTACAGATGAGATTGTATACAGGATCATCAGCATCTATCTTGGAATTTTATGCAAAATGTAAGTTTCACAATTTAGAGTAATCAGAAAATGACATATTAAAATGCTTTTTTTTTGACGTAATACGAAAATCTCTAAGTTAACCTTTGGATGAAATATTCTAAATGAAATTTTAAAACTTTATACATAATGGAACTTGGTGATGGTGGCGTAGCTTGAAATTTTTACAGTAATATCAAAGACATAAAACATGAATAAACGTTTAAGTAAATTTTGAAAATTAAAGAAAGCTGTAACGAAAAGAAAAAATAAAAGTAAAAAGGGTAATTTTCAGTAATTATCTCTCTTTCTCTCTCTCTCTCTCTCTCTCTCTCTTATGAAAATAATAAAGCTTTTAAGAGACTGATTGCCTAAGCTCACATTTGAGACAATATAGTGTTAAATTTTTACTGACAATGCAAGTGCTAGTCTTACAGTTGCTAAAACATTAATAAATAATTTCATACCAAGAGAATCACAAAAAATTTTTAATCGACTAATTTCTCAAATACTTTTTGTCTCCTTGAATGTAATATTATATATTAAATGCATAAAAGTGATTTTTTCTTTTACTAACAAAATAATGAGGAATAGTTACAAAACTTTTACTATGCAATAAATACTATTTAAAAACATGTTTTCGAAGTTGAATTGCTTTTAATGGCTGTAATGTAAACATCTATTTAAGAATTCTAAAATTATCATCACACAAAAAAGTATACAAATTTATTCAGTGAGAAATCAAAGTTATTATATCATTCCTTAATGATTTCCCTCATTTCAGTAATTGCACTTCAAATTGCACTTAAAAGAATAAAAGAGTTTCCTGTAATTGGAATAATTTTCCATCTTAGAAGTACTAGAAATATACAGCGAATAAGAAAGAATAAATCAAAGCTAACAAGTAATTAACATTATAAAGATATTAATTAATGACTATTCCCTTTTTAAAGAAAGTAATCTCTTAAAATTGAGTTTTAAAATATATTCATGTTTAAACTATTAAAATGAAGTTTCAAATTTGGGTTTCTGAATATAGAACTGAAAAGCAACTAATTTGAATCCAATTAGTAATGAACATTGTTAAAACATTAATAAATTACTCTCTTTTGATAACAAAAAAATCATTCAAAGGCCTGCAATAACTTTTGAATGTTTTGTTCAGTTTTGAAAATCGAAAAATCAAACAGACAAGTGAAGACTTAGTTAATTTCAGAATTGTTTAAGCATCAATAAATATCCTCATTATTTTTTAATATTCCATCTACAATTGGCCTCTAAATAACTTTCTGCTTGTGATTTCCACCAACTCTTCAATTTAAAAATTCTGACAAAATATTTGACAACAAGAAATATTATCAAATGTAGCGATTAATTAGCAGAATTAAAAGATCGATACATACTTACACCCGTTATATAATTATATTCAATCACAAATAATGTTTTGAATGTTTAACTTTCAATAGCTGGAAGCAATTATTCTTTTTAGGTATCCAAAAATCCATATTTGGCAATCAAGAATATTATCAGATCCAGCAATTATTTAGCAGAATTAAAACATCGATGCATACTGACAGTCGTTCTATAAATATATTCAATCTCAAATAATGTTTTGAATGATAAACATTCAATAGTTAGAATCAACTGTTATATTTAAGAACATGAACATTCATATTTGGCAATCAAGAATTTTACAAAATCCAGCAATTAATTAGCAAAATTGAAACATCGATGCTTACTGATACGCGTTTTGTAAATATATTCAATCGCAAATGATGTTTTGAATGATAAGCTTTCAATGCTTGAAGCAACTATTCTTTTTAGGTATCCAAAAATCCATATTTGGCAATCAAGAATATTAACAGATCCAGCAATTATTTAGCAGAATTAAAACATCGATGCATACTGACTGTAGTTCTATAAATATATTCAATCTCAAATAATGTTTTGAATGATAAATATTCAATAGTTAGAATCAATTGTTATATTTAAGAACCTGGACATTCATATTTGGCAATCAAAAATATTACAAAATCCCGCGATTATTACAATTGAAACATCGATGCATTCTGACACGCGTTTTATAAATATATTCATTCGCAAATGATGTTTTGAATGATAAACTTTCAATAGCTGGAAACAATTCTTCTATTTAAGAATTCAAAAATCAATATTTGACAACTAGGATTATTATCATATCCAGCGCTTAATGAAAAGAATTAATGTATGCATACCGATGTATGCTAACACCCTTTATAGAAATTCAATCGCAAATAATGCTTTGAATGATAAACTTTCAATAGCTGGAACCAACTGTTCTATTTAAAAATTCAAAAAATTCATATTTGGCAATCAAGAAAATTATCAGTTCCAGCAATCAATTAGCAGAATTAAAGTATCAACGGATAATGACACCCGTGTTAGAAATATATTCAATTGCAAATAATGTTTTGAATGATAAACTTTCAATAGCTAGATGCAATTCTTCTATTTAAGAATCCAAAAATCCATATTTAGCAATCAATCAGATCCAGCAATCAATTAGCAGAATTAAAACTCTGAGGCATGCTGACATCCCGCATATAAATATATTTAATCGTGAATAATGTTTTAAATGGTAAACTTTCAATAGCTGGAACCAACTGTTCTATTTAAGAATCCAAAAATCAATATTTGGCAATCAAGAATATTATCAAATCCAGCGATTAATCAGCAGAAATAATATATGCATACCGATGCATGCTGACACCCTTTATAGAAATATATTCTATCGCAAATAATGTTTTGAATGATAAACTTTCAATAGCTGGAACCAACTCTTCCATTTAAGTTTCCCAAAATCCACAGCAGACAAGAAAGAACATCGTTCAAATCCTGCGAGTAATTAGCAAAATTATGGAATGGAAATGAGCCTGCCGCTTCATTAAGCGAGGGGTGAGAGGAAACTCGCTTGGCACTTCTCTTCTCCACTCAATTTAATTCCGTATTGAGAGAATGAACCACGAAATTGTTGGCTTAGGTCAATGAAATGTTGGAACGAATATCCACCCGAGGGTGTTTCTTCATCGGAAAACGAAACCTGTCTGGCAAGAGCATTCGTCTTGTCTGCAGTCCCTGTGGAGACGAACCCCTGTGAGCAGAAAGAACGCTTTCCCTTTCAACGCCCTACGGTGCCCTCAAGGCTGTGTGTGCCTAATGGACCCGTAAAACTTTCGGAGAACTGCTGTCGGCCCCTCGTGACAACGCCAACGCTAATATGATTGCACTTAAACGAGGGTGAAATGCCCCGCTGTAATTGAATGACTGTTAAATATGGAAGAAAAATTAGACGAAATTCGCTTGTTTAGTTTTATGGTGTGGTAATTTCCAAATACAAAGCTATGCAAGAGCCTGTAGAGGTGATATGGGATGTACTTTAAGAGGAAAGACATGCATTGAATGTGCAAGATTTCCATACTTTGAATGTCAAGATAGGGATTTTTGTCTTCCTCTTTAAACATTGCTAACAACTAGTTTGGCAATCCATATAGCCAAGAAGTTGAAATTAATAATTATGGAGATACGACATTAATCAATTAATCGACCTCATCGAATATCATCTCATGAAATTGAATGGGAAGGATGTCGTCAAATCTGCTGAATATCAAAAAGTTCCTTGTATAAGCAGATTCGATTAACTTTAACAGATTTTGATTACTTTTTGGAGGAAATGCCCCTAAGTGCTCCACGTGCCGTACAGACTTAAATGTTAATCACATTTTAACGGAATGTCCGAACTATAATTTTTATCGCAGTTCCTACTCTTTAACTCTTTTAGCATTGTTGGGAGAGCAGCACCATCGTAACATTTTTAACTTTCTAAAAGCTATCGGCTTTTTATTGAGCATTTAACTTGTCAACCATTGTTTAGAATTTTACCACTTTCATTTTTTATATTTCAACTTACATTTCTATAAATTTTTTTATATTTGAATTGATTTTACATCATTTTAAACAATCTGTTTTTTATATATATTTTAAACACTTTTATCGCGTGTAAGGCGCAGTATGGCCAACAATGGCCCTTGTGCCAAAAAAATCCAAACCAACCAACCAACCGATTTTGATTTATTTGGATTGCCTAGTTTTATTTTTTTAAAACATACGCTGAGTCCTACATACGCCCTAAGTCACATTTGAAATAACTCTTTGTTGTAGTACTATATCACAAACAAATAATAAAGGAATTACTGTACTTACATATTAGACCGTCCACGCCAACGGTTTGATAACTCATTGGCGACGGATTCCAATTTGGCGATAAAACGTCAACGCCAACAAAACCAACAAGTTGTCGGACGACAATCAAGTTTTGAACAATTTTTTAAGTAATAGCAGTTTATTTTGTCATTATTGGCGGTTTAGCAACTCATTGGCGACGCCTTCAAATTTGGTAACGCCTTCAAATACGTAAGTACTAAAATTACATACAAACTGCTGTGAATAAAATTCATACAGATATAAGCTACAAAAGACAGAACTGAATTTTCTATTCTTTTCTTTTTCACATAACAAACATTATCAGATTACAACAAGTTGTTAATATAGGCAGAATAAATCTTTGTCACAAATTTAAACGTTTCACCATTTACGTACAGAAATAAAAATGCAAATTAGTTGACATTTAGCTTATTAACAAAAATAAACGCATTTCATAAATACAAAATACTAAAAGACAAATCGGTGAGTTGAAATTCTTTGTTGCTCTAGTTTTTTCTAGTATTTCGTATCGCAATGTCAAAAAATATTTACATTTTTTATATTATATAGGCATCGTAAGGAATTGGGATATTGCGTTTCTTAAAATATTGCACCTTGACACATAAAACGTTTAATTCCCCCCCCCAAAAAATTCCTTAAATTCCTTGAAAAATTGTGCAAAACACTTTCGATCCTATAGAAATTGGGTATTTTTCCGTTAGCTTGGCGCCAGCGATAAATCGCCATATATATTTGGCAGAATTCTACATTATTTGGTGCGTTTTAGCTTTAAAATCACTGCAAGAAATTTGTTGGAATTTCATATTGTTCGGAGATTTTTCCTGGCGCAAGGTCAACGGAAAAGTACCAAAAAATAGTAATATAAAGTTGAAAAAATGAAATTTCTAACATAGTCCATGATGTTACATTGCCAATTAGTAAAATATTTCTCTTACAATTATTTATTCCAACACACAAATTCATACTTCTATTGCAAAATTTGTAGATATATACTTATTTATAAAACCAAGCCTTCAATCATAAATCTAAATTAATCTATTTATTTCAAAAATGCAAATTTGTTCTACACAGAAAAACTATAATTCGCAAATATTTCCTTAATAATACATTAAGAAATCATCATAACTTCAAAGAAATATGTTAATCAACGTAATATTTTTTAAACTTTGATTGGGCGAGAATTTTTCGAATTCTCAGTATTCTTCTGGGAAATATTGTAACAAACCGGTTTAACGATTACAAGTTAGAATATCCTTTTTTCCCCCAAATGAGTAGAAAGGGTGAAGCCTTATACATGAGATGCACGAATTGATATATTGAGGGTTTTTTTAATTACCTTCATGCCAGTGTATAAACATTTTTTCTAGATCTTAACTGTCTAAAATCGACAATTTAGAGAGTATTTACATGTAATAATTGACATACACATAGTAATAACTTCTAAAATTTATCTATGCGGATGCAAACGATTTTTTTATTTTCTTTATAATATCGCATTCATTACATTTTATTTTCAGATACTCTATAAATTGTGTATGAAAATATGAAGAATTTATGTCAGCATCTAATTCTATTTTTACACTACTTGTGAAAACAATGTAGAGAAAGAATAAACAATGTAATATATATCTGTAAATATATCTGTATATAATATCTGTAATATATTATCTGTAAATAATACAATGATAATGATTCATTATATTAACCATTAAATTTGATGTATCAATGAATCAATAATAACTGATTAATTTCAACAAACATTACACTTATACTAATAATAAAAATGAAAGTGTGTGTGCATAAGTATGCTCATGATCTGCAGATAAAAGCGGTTGACCTAAGCTATCGATGATTCAAATGTACCTTGGAGAGCGAGAATATGCATCTCAGATTGATTTTTTAACATTTAGTTACAATTTTAATACATTAAAAATAAAATAAAGATTAAAATGAAATTTTCTATGCATATTTCAATGTGTCTTATCTTATCATAATTTTTAACAGCCTAGCACCACGTGCTCATGCAAATGAAATTATATTTTTTATTCATTTTAATTATTTCACTGAATGAGTCACTTTAGTGTTGCAAAAGATAAAAAAAAAGCTTTGTCTCGCATTGATTGTTTAAAAAAAATGTCACATTTCCTATTTATATCCTTTCATATAATCAAGTGATCAAAACCACATTTTTTATAAGTTTATTTGCTGTAGTAATAAATTTATTTTTAAAAAATCAGAGCTTTTGTAAATGGAATAGCAATAGGGTATTAAAAGTTGATTAATTGAAATACTCATAAAGATAATAAACTTTTTATTTTTCGTCTACGGATTTTTGTTCTGGCATAATAAAATTTGAATTATTTGAAACAGTATCAAAATTTTAAAATTTGTATTTTCAACTATACCATTTTTTTAGTCGCGCGAAATATTTTTTTGAGATTTGGAAAATAAACAAATTCGCGAGATTTGGAAAATAAACAAATTTCCTAATTTCTAAAATAAATTACATTATTTCACTTAAGTTCAAACCGTTTTCATTGTTTCATCACTATCTGGTTGCATTACTTTCTTCCATTGTTGAGAAGATAATAAGATTTTGTTTATTACTTGTGTAGTTTATGAGTTGTATAAAAAATGTCTAATTACCGTATTCCGAAATTTGAAAGATAGGTGAACGGATTGTTATGTTTATGATGTCATGAGAGTGTTTTCCATTTTAAAGTTACACGTACTCCATAAACTGAAGGTAATTCTGAAATTGAAAATTGCCCGAATTATGGTCTTTGAGTTAAAGTTAAAATGTTTATTTGAAATCAAATATAATCAATATTCTTGGTGAATTAATTGCACTTGTCAAGCAACTAATATTATTTATCCGTAATAATTTCTATTTCATCTAAGATGAAAATAAATTTCTAATCAATCGAACTTCGATTTCAGAGTAGCTTTATAGTTTCTGAGTTACGCAAGTTTAGACTTATCCACAATATCGAAAGCTGTGTCGGCAAATAACTTTTTTGAAATTATATAAGCCCAAAATATCTCTTAAAGTCATTTTATAATACGTTTGTCTTTTCTAGTCAATTCTTTAAGATATCATTATAATGTTTAAAAAAACACATGAAAACATAAAAATGAGGAACAATAAAATGAAATAATGAGAATACATTAATCTGGAACAATAATGAAAATAGAACAATTAATTTTTTTTCAGTATGAATGAAAAAATAATACTCAAATAATTTCCACAATACTTAATTTTAACTAAGAAATCCTCTTCTGCATCAAGATTGTTCTTAATAGTGTCCTTATAAAGCCATATTTTTTCAGTGGTTTTTAAATAATTCTTAACAAAAACAATTGGACTATGTGAAAAATCTATTTTTTATCCAATTTAAAGTACAATTCTTCCAAAAATTAAAGCTTCTCAAAAATTGATTTGTTAATTTAAATATCTGATATTATATTTGAAAATATTTCAGCTTTCCAAATGTTCATGGTATTTACGTATTAGACAGTCGATCTTAATCGCCAAAGTTGAAGGCGACGTCAATAAGTTGATAAATTGCTAATAATTATCAAAAATCGCCATTGGTTAAAAATTGGTTCAAACCTTAACTGTCGCTCACCATTTTGTTTCGTTGGCGTCGACGGTTTATCACCAAATTTGAATCCATCGCCAATGAGTTACTAAACTGTTGACGACCTTTTTTTGTCGACGGTCTAATACGTAAGTACCACGTTCACTCTTAAATAAATAATGTTTTATCGTCAACTTTAATAAAACGCATTTTTTTTCTAATTTATACAAAGCGCTCCAATATGCTTGATCTCGATTAATTCACATTACAAGAAAATTAAAATCCTTTATTTTAAAAGAAAATCATTTAATCATATTTTTTCATTCTTAATCATTCCGATGCTTAATTTCGACAAAAAATAATAATAAAAGCCGTTGGAAACATGAATAAGCCTTTAAAGTCAAACTATTTAAATTAATTGCTTCGAAAGCAGATGGAAATACAAAGAATAAATTACCCTCTTTAATGGCCATGTTTATTTAAATCTCTGGGGATGATTATGTTATCTAAATGATGAAAAAAAGCACAAAGTTAAATGCAATTATTTGATTAATATTTCTAAAAATCATTACTGCTAATTTGATTTCGCACAAAGAAAAAGAAGAATAATTATGCCATAGATGGCTATCAGTAATGAATAAAAAAATGAGACGATTACACTACTAGATTTAGAATTTGTTTTAAGCAAATTGAAAATTTAACCTTTCTAGAACAACTGCAGGGCTCCTGAATGATACCCAAATAAAATAAATTATATCTGAAGCGAAGTTTTTTGGTTTTTCCTCGTAATTCAGCAGGCGGAAATGGTTTAAACGTTCTTCACCCATTATCATTAAAGGGATATGACCTGAAAACCTTACACAAAGCGAAAATGGGCTAAAAATAACGCAAAATTATTTTCGGATATTCGCAGGCAATGTCTACCGTGGACCATTTTTATTGCACTTCATTGAAACTTTCGCTTTTTTTAATATGATTCCATTCTCATAAGCTTTATCACCTCACAGAGACCTTGTGGAATATAGGGCTTCCAATAGCTCAAAATTCTCATTAGTTTTATGGTACGTTTTTGTTGGACTGAAAGAAAAATAAATTTATATTTTAGCAGTAACTGAAAAGCTTCATTAATATGTTGCAATGTTATATACTTTTCAATGCTTTATTTATCATGTATGGGTATTTACATAACACTGCTTATTTCTGGGGGAAAATCTGTCTCCTTTTTTTAATGTTTAATTTTAATGAAAATGTAATTATTAAATGCATCGAATTAACTATATCCTTCATTAATTTATTTCTATAAAATAAGAGACTTTCTAAAACTATAAGAACAATTAACTGATATTTTAACATTAATTGAAAAACTTCATTAATATGTTGTAATATTATATACTTTTCAATTATTTATTATTTACGTAAAACTGCTTATTTCTGAAAAAAAATCTGTCTTCTTTTTTAAAATTTTTAATTTAAAGAAAATTTAATTATTAAATCCAACAAATTAACTATATACTCCCTTAATTTATTTCCATATTTTATTTATTTTTTTGTTTTTTGTATATTATGTTCATGTTCAAAGAAACTCATACTAATTAAGAAGCTTATTGACCAGATAGAGTCAACTGAAACTCTAATAAATTGTTTAAAACAGACTGGGTTAAATCAATTAGACCAAAAAAAAATTCATGAGAAATGGTACCTAAATTTATAAAATACAATATCAAATATATATTTAGTGAAACAGCAGGATCTAAATTTATAAAATACAGTTTAAAATTAATTTTTTGAAACAGTAGTATCGAAATTTGTAAAATACAGTTTCAAATCAATATGTTGAAATAGCAGTATCGATTAATATGAAAAAACAATATAATAAATATTGTTGAAAATTTTATTGTGAACATTATTTAATAAACACAATGTTATGAACTTCCAAAATCATTTTCCCGCTTTGAAGATATCTTTTCAAAAGACATAGTTTGTTGGTAGCTTTGATAGATGTTGAATGGATATCGGAACAATGATACTCATGCTTAGGGGACAAAATTCAAAGATTCCAGAAACAACAAGGATTTTGTCAATAGTTCTATTCGAACGTGATATCTATAAATTTTTTTCCTTGTCACCGAAGTTAGAAAAAGCAAGGTGACCTATTTGGGGCCAGTCATTTGAATTCCTCTAAAGGGAAAAATGAATTAGTTCTCTCCTAGCGTTAGTGCAGTTTTGATGTTGTTATTATATAAGTTTTGGTTGTGCTTTATTGTCCGTAAGTCTATGATATCATGTGGAATAGTGCACAGATTTTTTGAGCCTGTTGCTCTGCTTCATTTCCTCTGCTGTGCAGTAGGTGAATGCATTCTAGATCTTAGATAAATTTTTCTTATTAATATTTTTAAAGATTTTAAGGATTCAATTTCAGGGATGCCATGGAATTCCAGGTTAATAATTTATTCTCTAAAAAAAGTTTCAAGAAACATTATAGCTATTATAAACATATAAATGAGCCAATTTAGGATAGTTCGGAATGTTAATGAAACAAATTAAATTAAACTGAAATAAAGTTTATAAAGCAAGAAATGCAATAACTTTTTTAAAATATCGAAATGTATTTGGGAACGATACTTGTTACAGATATTTTTAATACGGTTCATTGAAACTTTTTATATTCCTTTATATTTAATTATTCATATTTTTATTTTTCATCGGCAGTGTCTTGTTGAAGCTGCTTTTAATGTAATTTCTTTTTTCATGTCAGCTTCAGCATGCGGAAAGAATCTCGCAATAAGGGACAAGTAAAATTACAAAGATGCCATATTTGATCTGCCGAAATATTTCGCTGTCAGAATCTCTTTCTTAAACTGTAATAAAGAAATTTTTGCTGAAAAAAGGACCTCCATCAAACTTTAGTAAAAAAAAAAGAAGGAAAGAAATGTTTGGATTGCATCAAATTTTCTTTTATTTTCTTACAAGTAAATAAAATAATTCAAAATATTTTTAAAAAAACATGTTGATGAAAACTGACATTCGGTTTTCCACAATCGAACTGTAGTTCTTTATCCAGCGAATCAAATACTTCAAACATATACATGTTTATGCCTGCATATACATATGTATATGGGACGATATTAGAATATTTAGACTTTCTATGATTATTTGTATTGAAAAAAATTATTGAACAAATTCTTTTAATTGTTATGATAAATCTGATGTAAATTCTCAGTTGGTATGCTGTTCCAGTTAAAGTTAAGAAAAATTTTATAAATCCATGCAAACAGTTGTCGTTTATATTCATCATTTCGGAAGAATTGGAATAAAGTAAAAAATAAGTGAAATTTTAAAAGAAAATTACATAATTCATTATACTATACTTAACCCAGTTACTATACTTTAAAGAAGTATAGAAACGGAGTTTTTAATTTAATTCAATTTAATGAACTTTTAAGGTCCTATTTTTTGAAATTTTATTTATTAAATTTATTTAGGAATTTCTTTTGAATTACGTGACATTCATTTTAAACATGTTATCCCAGAGTGACATAGAAATATATTTATTTATATAGCTACCATTACTTTCCAGTTTTTTTTTTTAGAATTTTTTTTTTATTCTTAAATAGATTTCCAAACACGTTTTAAGTAAAATATTAAAAGTTTATTTCTATTAAGTGACCATCGTAAAAGAACCACACATATACTATATTTATTTATGTTTTTGGGGATCAAATTTTAGTTGGTCATTTAAAATCTATATTATATGGTGTTTCAGGAACTGGAAAGTGTTCATACAGGCGTTTAATTAAAATTAATAAAGAAATTCATATTTCGGTATTCAGATTTAAAAAGAAATATTAGTATTCTGCTTTATTTTATTAGGAAATTTCTTTATTCTATATTTCGAAAATAGCAGCTATGATTAAAATAATTTTAGCAGGTGTGGAATAAGGGAATAAATATATTCTAATGAATCATCTATAGTATATATTTGTAATTTTTGGAAAGTATAAACGCGTTTTTTATTTCTTGACTTCAATAAAATTATTTAAAAATAGAAAAAAATTGCAATGATACACCATATAAAATTTATTTTCTATGTTATTGGAAAAAAATCTACTGCTAATAATATGAAATGTTTGTTTAAAAGCAGAAACAAATTTCTATAACAGATTATCAATTATTCCTCTGCTTAGTAACGAACGAGATTAAGTTCATGATATTTTCTCATGAACTTAATCAATTCTGAGACGTTAATATTTCGATTCAAAACTTTAGAAGGTTTTAATAAAATGGAATGGTAAAATGATAATATAAATCTATTATTCAGATAGTTTTCCTTCTAATAGTATAGTATATTCGGAATAATTCATTAAAATAGTAATTATTTCCTTAAATTTTAAAGAATACTGTTATTTTTTCAATACAATTTTTGGTAAGATTACTTGCTTGCAAATTTAAAACTCGGATTTAAAGAAATACCATAGATACAATAGCATTCCTTTGAATCTTACTTCTAGCATTCTCTGAGCCCAGAGGCACTCTCTAGTTCTAGATAAGTGAAAAGAATAGCTTTGAGATAGCCAAGAAACAGTATTGGCTAATGCGAACCCTGTTGACAAATTGTGTCTTTATCAGATCTGCAGATCGCTCCCTGCTATTAATTTCCATAATCCACCCTTGGCGAAGAGACATACTGATGCGATGTGATAATATTAACGAGAATAGTTTGTGGTAAGATATATCACTCAAGACTTCTTAGTTGAGCGCACATTGTTTAAAATATATTGTATTATCTTTTGAACATAAGTAATTCATGCCTTTTTATATCACCGAAAGATTAATTTTTTAATAAAACGTAGCTTGATTTAGAGATGGGGAAGGGTTTTTCTTTATTTTATTTTAAAATAATCGAAATTTGTTTAAAACATTTCGAAGTTTTATATACGATGAGAGATTTTATAGCTAAATGAGCTTATTTAGAATTTTGGGGCCAGGGAAGTAAAATAGAACAAAAAAGGAAAGCTAGCAATTGAATTATTATAGATGATAAAGCAAAGTAGAAAGTAAATATTTTACAATAATTTTCATTTATTTTTAAAAATTAAAAATTTAAATAAGGCATTGAACAAAAAAATCAAATAAATGCAAGAAGAAATAAATCATCCAAGTATATATAATACTAAATAATATAAAAAAGAAAACAAATGCCAAATTGATAAATTTAAAACTATTTCATTAATTTGCTCATTAACCATCTACTAAATTGGTCCATGATAACTTCTTTGCCGGCTTTCTGGCTTAAAGGTAGCGCATCTTCCTCGTGTTCGGGGAGTCCCCGGTTCGAGTCCTAATTTGGGCATAGCTGTTATTTTGTGTACTATCTATGAGATGTGTGACTGTGCCCCTCTGTAAAAAGGGGCTGTGCAAGCTAGTGTGGTGAGTGTGTAGCTAAGTCGTGCTCTTGACTCTAGTTGGCGCTACTTCAAATACAAGAGACGTTCCATTCGGCTTAAATCTGACGCTTCATCAGCGGGGGGCTTGTCCATGGGTAAGTGCCATAAGTAACAACCACGTAACTTCTTCTCCGGAAATTTGGAAGAATTTAAATTATTTAGATTCATTATGAAAATATTATTTTTATTTATTTCAATAATAAAACGGTATGTATCTAAAACATTTGCACTAAGCTTAAAATAAGAGGTTTATAAAATAATTTAATACAACTGTATAACTTGCAAATCACAATCTATTATCTTAATAATTGCTGGAAAAAAAACTAAGATATTTATGTTAAATAAACCAATGAAAATTTCTGCCATTTCCATTCGAATTTTTATTTGATTGAAATTAATATCTTTGGCATGTAAATTACCTAAAGAAATCCTATAGATTAATTACAGAGTCCACCCTAAATTTGAAGGAATATGTTCAGAAAACCGTTGGATTTTTTCCCATTAAAAATATATAGATAGGCGGCTTTTACTCGCCAAATTGAGATAGTTAACTTACATAAGTAAAACAGATCGCAGTAACTTTACACAGCGAGTTGTATTTTAAAGTATAAGATGTTCAACGTGACCTCTATACCACAATCCCCATACACCAAGAATATAGTTCGTAAAGTCTCAACACAATAACTTCAAGTCTATACCTCGCTTATGTCATTCTGCTAAAAGCCATTGTATTAAACAGTCGCATTCTTACGGAGATAGTCATTTGCTCCAAGGATGAGTGCTACTATAAATTTATCATCGAAATCAAACCATGACCTCTAAAACAAGGTATTAAGTAATGGAGGCAAGTAACTACACCTATTACAGATGAGTGTAGGGTATTGGCATCGACGCCACCAACAACATGTTGATTTGCATCTTTCAACTCCATCAAATTCGATGGAGAGTCCAGTAAGAAACGAGATCACGAACAAAGGAAACCCACCACCTAAGTCCTCTGCAGTAAACTCTGGGACTCATGAGGACCACTTATTTTTACATCCTCGGCTTATCGCTCGATTCTCAGAGAATGTGTTGCAGAAACTTCTTGACAGACTAAGCACCGAATGTAGGCAAAACCTTACATGAAGGTGATAACAAGTAATGCATTCCCTGGTTGAAAATCAGGTACAACGTGGTCCCACAAAATCGTAAGATAAGATTCTATTTTCACTCTATAACTCTTATTTTGTTGTTCTTACTAATGACACTTGCCATGGACGAGCCCGCCACTGATACAGTAGCAGATATAAGCCTAAAGGATCGTCTCTTGTTTTTGAAGTAGCGCCAACTAGGACCAAGAGTATGACTTAGCTACACACGCACCGCATTTGCTTGCACATCCTCTTTTTACAGGGGGGGGGGGTGCATTCACCCATCTCACAGATAGCAGACAGAAGAACAGCCATGCCCGAACTCGGGACTCCCAGAACACGAGGAAGACGCGCTACCTATGTGCCAGAAAGCCGGCATAACTCTTATTTTACAATCAGAAATAGGACAATGCTGTGCAACACAGAAATGACCCAGAATGAAGAAAAAAGGTTAAATCCCACCAAACAGTCCATAGCAGAAAATGTAGTGATTTGGTCTTGCATACACTTGGATTCGATCTCACCTAGATGCAAGTGATTTGCTTATAGGCATGCAATGAAAAGTGGACATCATCAGTACGCATGATGTCCATCACCCATTGTGTGTTATATTTCCTTTATATAAGCAACCATGTTGCAAAAGTTTGCTTTTATCGAAATATGCTGGTAATAACTGAAGTGAAGGTATCTTGTACGACTGCAGTTTCACGATTCTGTGCAGAATACATCGGATCGACCTTTCCGGAACCCTCATTTCTCTCTCAGTTTAACGTGCACTGCTATTCCCCGTTTATATCTTGGTTGCAAAATTTCCCATGACACTCTGCACAACAGGGACGCGGTTCGCTCTGGTGGACTATGTTTGTATGAATAGAATGTTCTCTGTTGCTGCTAGATTGAAGGAATGTTAGAATAGGACTTTTTTTCTTAATATTATGCCTTTTTTCCTTTCTGATTCCTATATACTGCCTATTTAAAGTGCACGAGTGTTTCTTTAAGCTAGGATAGGAAAATAAAGCTTTCTATTATAGTATTTTAATGACGTTTTTAACTTAAGTGTTGCATTATACAATAAAATTTGGGGAAAAAATAAAGATAAACAGCAAATAAATATAGTTAAATTAGTATTACTTTAAAGTTCTTTAACTATATTAACTACTGCAATATCAATACAGTGTTATACATTATCCGCATAAAAAATCATTGAGTGAATAAAGGGTAGTAATACTTTTTCTAAATTATTTTTTATTGAATTTCGTTCTTCCTATTTAACAATTTTCTTTAACAATTAAGCACTTTAAAAAATTATTTGGAAACAGTATTACTAATTTTTTTTCAGTCAATGATTGCTTTCATTTTTTTAAAACTTTTTTTCGGATAAAATATAACACTAGATTAATGTTTCAAAAGTTTAGAAAATTAAGGATTTTATATTAGTATTAATTTAGCAACATTAATCTGCAGTTTTTATCTAGTTGTTTTGCTTTATTCTATTATACAGATCTTGAGTTAAAAATGTTATTATAACGCAAGCACACAATGCAAAAACTTCTTATACTAACTTAAATCAACATTAGTGAATACAGTGTTTACAGAACACGAAAGAAAAAAACTCTATAAAATATCAACCTTAGAAACAGCATTTGATTTTAAATACTATATGACGTTGTTATCCAGGTTGCTGTTGCTCATAATGGCACTGGCCATTGACAAGTCCCCTGGTGCAAGTTATTTTAAGCCAAGAAAGCGTTTCTTGTTTTTTTTCAATAGCGCCATCTAGGGCCAAAAGTACATTTTAGCTATTCACACGTCATACTCCTTCCCTCTTTATGGGACGGAATTCATTCATGTATTTCATTCATTCATCCACAGATCGTAATTTAGATCTGAATAAGAAAAGGACCACCTATGAGCCAGTACTCATAATGGTATTACTCCCGATATGGAGAACTTTGTAATCACGACAGGTTTATACGTGCGCCAGTCACCGTATACACAGAGAGAGAGTCTTTATCTGGGGGTGGGGTCAAACTCACAACCTAAGGGTTGCAATTCCAACGTTCTACTAACCAGTTTATCTAGGCATTTTTTAATCCATATCTTCGAGATATCTTAGTGAAATCAGCCATTACCGATGGTGTATTGATGAAAGCTCATAAACCCCGGTGTCATCTTAAACATCAACTTCATTCATTCATTCATTCAAATTCTTTGGGATAGCGGAAACTCTGGTCGTTCTGTATATAAAATCATAAAAACAGTAAAACTGCAACCACTCTCCTGGACTCGTGAAGAAATTTTGTTTGTTACTGGACATGGTCCATTCCTTTCATTTCTTTACCGGTTCCATTTCTCAGAAGATGGCTATTGCTCTTGTGGAAAGTCGGCGATCCTATCCGCTTTGCGACATCATGTCCTTTCACACTTTCATGGCACCTTCAAAAACCCTCATCTTCGCTAGAAAGTCTTTGGTTTAAAATAGTCCTTAATAATTCATCTTCCAAAAAAAGAATCATAAACATGATTAGATTTCTAATTGATCATGGAAAACTGTTGCAGTTTGATTAAGTTCATAATTTTTAGAGTATCAATTAATATCACACATTTTCTATTATAAATCCTTTTAACCCTTCAAGCTACTAATTTTTTATTCCTTCATATTTGCATTCATACTGTGCATTATGATGTTCATTCATCCATTTTGTTGTACTCCAGACCTTCTTCACTCTACTTTTTATCATTTACTGTTACGTTATATGTCTGTGTATTTTGTCTCTTGTATGTTTCTTTCTAACAATGCAACAGCAACTGTGTAATGTTTTTTTAAATAAAGTCCACATACATCTATACCAAACCGGAAAGGGGCCATTTGAGCTCAAGAAACGGAAGTGTGGTGTTAAGTATTAAATACTAATGCTTCAAAATATGCTTTTCTTCAAATTTGGGAAAATAATCCACACGAGAACTATAAATTCTAAAGACAAATATTAGATATTTGAGACAAGAAAAAAATAACGATATAATCACTAAAATCAGAAGAGGAAAGTGTAAAAGAAATAAAACTTAAAGAAGGGAACCATAAAATTTGGCTGCAGCATCGGAACTTGAAACATCTCAGCCGGACCATTTATACCTTCATTTAAACGATTCCAGAAAAGTTCAACTTGCAAGCTCGGACAGTTTTGATGGCGGCATCGTTAAAGCACCGTTGGATTAGTGTTGATTAAAGCTCCTGAATTTTTATTTCGAAGCGAATAAAGATGGCAGAAGTAGATCATAAACCGAGAAGAAGGAAAATTTCCAACTCCATTTACGACAGTGGGCCGGAATTTAAGCTCGGCCCATTTTTCGACTTCTTGACTTTTCTTGGCACTTAACGCTTCGAAAATACTTTTCAGAAAACTTTGTTTAGGGTAAACTTATTTAATCCCGAGTCTTTCAATTTTCTGTTTATTACCTTTTTCGCAAAGGAACTGGCTATAAGGCTTTTCCGGTTTTGACGGAATCATCAAAACTCATAAGGCAATAAAAAATTTAACCGTTCTTATATGTTACGACGGATGGAACCGGTTCGAGTGGTTCGTAAAGTTGGTATTGTCCTTCAAGCGTCGAACTTTCTGGAAGAAACTGAGAAGGAAAAGAAAATAACTTTTTAGGTTATTCGAGAACTTCAATTAGAAAGGCACATATTGGCAGCTATAAGGCTTGAGATTATAAATAAAAACGTATCCATTTACCTAAAAGGGATTATTCAACATGTTAATCTAAGCATCATCACAGAATAATAAAAAACATCATTCTCCAAATCAGAAATCAATATTATATGAATTCTTTTAATTATCAATTAGCAGTATTAAAAATATTTTCCTTCTTGTGAAAGAGTTATAAAACAGCCAGGACTTCCTGTATTCTGACAAAATATTTTTCAATTGTATCCTCATAAAATTGAAGATAAATTTTCGATTATATTTTTTTATATATTACTCCGAAATATATAAAATATATAGATTTAAAATGTTGATAATATTTGACCTAACATTTAAAAATATAATCACCATTAATTGAAACCGTACAGCTTAGTTAAAACTATAAAAACACACAGCTTTTTGTATTTTTTTTCAAAACATGATAATAAACAACAATCATAATGATTATAATAAAATTAATAATTAAAAATAGAAAAATATGCGGCAATTAAACTGTTATCCTTCAAAGATAACTTAAGCATTAAATTGATATAAAATTTATTTTTATTCTATACATTTTTACAAATTTCAGTATAAAAACGCTAAAAATTTGATTAATTTATTCATTAAATAAAAGTTTAACTAAAATTTAAAAATATGGCTTCCATATGCCCATTTTTATACTTCGAAGTATGTACATGCCAAATGTATTATTTCTATCTCAATTTATATGGCTTTTAGAGCACCAAAACACATAGAAACACTTCATCCGTATTATTAGTATATATATATATATATATATATATATATATATATATATATATATATATATATATATATAACACAATAAAGGGGATTTCTACATCATCTTCCAGATTACGATTCAACAAATGGCGTTTGCGGCATACATTTGTGGAATAACGATAATGATGAAGACGTATATCATGGGTATTAATGTTACAAATATGAGACATGGTCATGTAACCTTTCACATATAGCTATAATGTGGGATAAGCATGTGGGAGAAAATGATACATTTCAATCAATTGCTATATACAAATCTATATAAGCATGTGATAAATATATGGAATAGAAAATATCTATATAAGCATGTGATAAGTATATGGAATAGATAAATATATGGAATATTATTTTCAGAACATTTATAAGAGTTAAACCAACCATCGCAAAATCGTGAAAATTTCAATATGCAAGTGTTTTTGAAAAATAATGCTGAGAGGATCAAACTAAGGATAAAGATTTAATATTTTAATCCATCCAAATTTTCTATATCGATTGAAGTGTCATCATATTCTACGTAATTGAAATAGTTGAATTTGGTTATAGTGTCATTGCTCAATTCATATATTTAAAGTCATAAATCTTTGATCAATTAAATTGAGCAAATTGATATGACGTAAAAAAATTAAAGGATTTTAAAAAGCTTGAATTAAAATGCAATGAATTATGAAATTTTTAAAAAATGGACTTTGAAAATTCTATAGATAATAAAAATAGTTTAAATTTATTGTAAAAATAGAATACGAAAATAAAAAAGTGAATCTATTTAAACAGAAATCAAACATTAAAAAAACCTGAAATTCAGCTCAGTCAACTTCAAAACTCAGTATTATATAATATGCAAAAAACACATGATTCACCAAAATTAAAAAATATATCAAACATGTTGAAGTGTATTATATTGATATGATGAAATTTCATTTGTTTTAAGATCTTTGAGCAAATTATATACTTTCCCTTAACACAATAATGTACAATATTATATGACTTAATTTAATATTCCAAAATATTATACAATATTTTAAATATTGATCAACGTCATGCGTTATTGTACAATATTTTTGTACTATTTAGGATAAGCAAGAGTGACAAAAATCTTCACACTTAAGCATAAAATGAAAGAGTATTAAAAAATAACATACATAAAATACAAAACATTCAGTATTTAAAAAAAAGTATGAAACATATTGAAGAATGATAAACTGATAGAAATAAAATTTAATTTTTAAAAAGTGGTGAATAAATTATGTATATATATATATATATATATATATATATATATATATATATATATATATATATAGTCAGTCTTCTAAACCAAAAAGGGATATACAACAGACTTTTTATTAGAAGTAGGGTATCAAATCAGCTCTATTCATTTAAATTGAACATTTTGGAATATGTTTATGTTAATATATATACCCCTCTATATTTTTGAATATCTTTTATGCTTAATATAATTATGTTTAGTTACTAATTTGCAATATATTGTTTTATTTTATTCCATAAAATAGGCAGAGTATATCTTCATTATTATTATTATTTGTGACGATTTTAAAGAACAATGTTCTTTTTCAATCTGAAACGGATTGCGAGAAAAAGTTTTCAGATTTCACTACCTAAATGATCATGCCCAAACTGAGCATCCAGATTTCAACTAATACCACTACAATACTCGGACGAAATTGTAAAATGCATCCAGTAGATGGCAGGATGTGATCGCTGTATTATGCACGAGGCCCGGGCTATCCGTTTTCCTCCCTGAAATGCAAACAGCGCTTACGGTGTAACTGAATTCCGATATTATTTTCAGTCACAGGAGGCAGTGCAACCTTGTGTTTTCCAGGTAAGAAACGGATATCTCCTTTTGGCTAGATCCATCCATATCTAGCAGGGAGAAAGAGCACCGGAATTAGGGGAGCGAGTTTTTTTTCCCAGGAACGTATAAGATAACATTCGAAAGGTGGAGTTTTTCTTTCGGTTGCTCATTCGGTTCGTTTTCCTTCTTCCATTTGGAATTGCAAAGGATAAAAACGTGTTCCCATTTCTGGAATGTATAAACTGAATGATGCCAGTGATCTGAGCTTTATTGTAAGCATTTACTTTATTCTTCTTTGGAAAATGGAAAAACGTACAGCAGTTGGGCAAGACGCATAGAGGCAGTTTTAAAGTTAGCTTCGGAGCTTGTAGATAGGTTTGTGGGTATTCGTTATATTGAGTACTTAATCCTTAATAGAACTTTCGATCATTTTTACAGCATGCCTTAAAGAAAGAGTGTAAAACAGCGTAGACAGATTGTGGCTCTTAAAAGGTTTATTGAAGCAAGAGCCAAATGTTTTCCTGTTTTGAGAGAAGCATACATTTTGA
>JAOUZG010052814.1:865457-891150 GCA_026289955.1 Argiope argentata
AGCCAAATGTTTTCCTGTTTTGAGAGAAGCATACATTTTGAGTAAAACGGTGGAAGACTTTGTTTATTTAAGGATCCATGCCTGTTTTATGATTATAAACTGCTTATCAAATAACCAATACAAACAAAAAAAATTGAAGCTATGAATATGCATTCTGGAATTAAAAAAATACCATATTTTTAAAGAGTACCATGATAAAGTTAGTTTTGGGACTTGTAGATAGGTTTGTTGATATTCGTTGTATTGAATACTTAATCCTTAATAGAACTTTCAATCATTTTTATAGCATTCCTTAAATAAAGAGTGACAAACAGCGTAGACAGATTGTGGCTCTTAAAGGGTTTATTGGAGAAAGTGCCAAATGTTTTCCTGTTTTGAGCGAAACATACATTTTGAGTAAAATAGTGGAGTATTATTGTTTATTTAAGGATCCATACCTGTTTTATGGCTATAAATTGCTTATCAAATAACCAATACAAAGGCAAATTTGCATGTTTGAAACAAAAATTATGCATTCTGGAATAAAAAGAGGCCATATTTTTAAAATTTAAAGTAAAAAAGGTGCTCCAGGGCCTGTAGATAGGTTTGCTGGTATTCGTTATATTGAATACTTAATCATTAATCAAACTTTACATCATTTTTACAGCATGCCTTAAATAAAGAGTGTAAAACAGCGTAGATAGATTACTCTTAAAGTGTTTATTGGTGCAAGAGTTAATAAATATTTGAGAGAAACGTATATGCTGAGTAAAATGGATGTGGACTGTGTTTATTTAGAGAGCCATAGCTATTTTATGATTATAAACTGCTTATCAAATAACCAATATAAATCAAAGAATATACATTCTGTAAAAGAAAATGCCATATTTTTAAAGTTTACAGTTACTACTATAATCAGTATTTAAGAAAAAATGTTGATATTTTATGTTATTACGTTGTTGATTCATTAACATTAAACAGCAATTGTTTTCATCTCGTAATCCAGATTACGAGCAACTTTTCAGTAATATTATTGAAGAATTTTTTTCATAAATTCAACAAATGTCATAGAAGAGATTATTCATGATGAATATAATATCATTATCCATATTCATTAAAGCAGTTTGAAGTTTAAGGATTTATTTCTTATTAACAAATACTTTGAATTCCTTATTGTGACATTTTATTTAGGAAAATGGTGAAAATTTATTAACTTACTTGATAAGAATAAAATAAATATCCCCAATTTATATGAGAATATTGGCAATTTCATTAAAACTCTAGTTCAGAATCCTTTTAATAACAGTCTTTACATACAAAATAATTCACAACAGATTAAGGATTCAATCAGTCACATTTCTGTTACGTTAACAAAATAAATATTGTTACGTTTTAAGCGTAGCAGTTTCGGATTGAATGGTCTTTGCTTGAGGACAGCACAAACAAATTTATTTACAGATATTTACAGGGTGATTTGGCAAAGGAAAACTTCAGATAAAAACAATCCAGAAGTCAACATTCACTTACAGCGTACATTCAAGCTTTACGCACAATAAACACAGCTATCGTATACCACAGCAAACAGTAAATTGCAGCGAGCTCAATAATACAACGTTAGCAGCAAACGTAAACACAGCTCACTAATAACAAGCGAGAAAAGTAATTCGCTCGTACAAAGAGTCCCTACTCTTTCGAGAGGAACTACTAGATTGCAGCAACCCGTACCTTATATAGCCGAGTGAGAGAGCACACGAAGCTTCGGAAAACACGGCGAGCGATGCAGTGGCTACCAAGCTATTCCTTTCACCAAACCAATCCGGCTGGGGCCAAGCTTTGTCAACCGTCGCCAATCGCTCTCTCTTTCCGTGAGCTTTCGCGACGTTCGCCCGCTTGTAACAATACTATTGCTTATTTATAAGTCTGAACAAGATTTGTTTTTGTTGAAATATGATATTAAACAGTGATGGTTTTAATAAAAAGGAAGAAAAAAATCATTGCCAGTAATTTTTGCTGGAATACTGTAACGATTTCCAAATGGCAACCAATGAATTAGTAAATAGTTTTTATAACAGCTTGATTAAAATATTTGCACATTTCATTAATGTATTAGAAATACACTTTCTCGTCTACGTAATATGGAGAAAGTTTAGTTATGGTAAAAGAAATCTGAATTCATTATTTTGATGATTTTTAATGTTTCAAACCTTTGAGTTCGAAAACAATATTTTTGAAAAATGTCAATATGTCTATAACAAAGATAGCTAAAATACTTTGAACTAGAGGGTTGAAATTTTGTATGGTTGTTACACCAAATTTGGAAATTTTCTATCAGATTTTGAAAAATGTTCAGAGGAAGCCTTCATCTGCACGATTGTTTGAAATATAACTTAACACGATAACTAAAAAACGAAGAGAATAATATATATAAAATTCGGTACATAGATTTAATATCTATAGTTAAAATATATATATAGATATTAAATCTATAGTACAGATTTAATATCTACAGTTATTGTAAATGCCGAACGAAAAATAGCAACGGATTGACTGTCTTTCGGTATGAACTTTCAAAAATACGTCAATGGTATAATTCAAAAACAAATGACTTAAATAAATCAAATTTGGTATGAGATTTCGTCACTATGAGCACAGTTTTAGGTCAAATTTTTCTTCAGTCATTTGAGGAAGACAATCTGGATTTTGGGATACTGTCAGAGCATGGCGGGGATTAATTGCCAAATAATTCGCCAAGTATGATACAATAGATTCTGAAAAAATGCTAAATTCACGCCAATAGGTAATACTTGCATTAACTTCTATATGTCGATGCCATGTAAGGCGTTCTCAGGCAAGTTTATTCAAGTGCATGCGAGAAACTTTCGGAGGGAATATTACCGCCAGTTTTTATTTTTATTTCACTTGGATGATTATTTTAACACTTATCACAAGCTGATGAGTTAAAAAAATAGTGTATTGATATATGTTTAAAAAGTATCACAACTACATTTTGGATTAACCCTAGAATGCTAATCATTCGTCTCCTGGACGAGCGCTTACGAAATAACCTTGACTATTCTTCCCCTATAACGTTAAATAGATCGTTCTACTCATTACCTTTTCTGATTATAAGAACTACAGATGAGGACTTTCCTTTTCCCTGAAATATTTCTGCTTGTAGTATATCCAGAACAATAGTCGTCTCAGAGACGAATGGTTGTCTCTCCCGTTAGTAATGAGAAGGTATTTCTGTGAATGTTTGGAGATGTCGAAGCGTTTTCACGGAGAAAATTTCTGGGGTAGGCCAGAAGCTATCCGTGAATTATTTAAAGAATTAAGCGAGGAAGATAATTCTACTTCTGAGAATGAATCGGAAGATGAAGATTTTATTGAAGTTCTTCTTGTTCCATGGATGCAAAAGCGTCTCAACATATCAACTTTGCCCCGATCAACCAGGACAATTATAAGTAAACTTCTAAAATTAAATTTAAACATTCAACGACCTGAACAATCCAAAATTAAAAAAACGAAAAAAAATTGTGTATTTTGCCCATATAATTTGCGCGGAATGACGCTCCTTTTTTGTTTGTTATGCTCAAGAGCAATGTGCGGAGAAAAGCAGGCATATATGTGTAAAGATTGCTTCGAAAATAAATAATGTTTTTATCCTACTTGACAATCGACAGTTATGAAATCATCTGCAGGTTGTATGCTTTTAGTTAAATTAGCTTTAAAAATTGATTTTAAATAAACTTCGTCTAGGAGACGAATGGTTATCATTCTTGTTAGTTTTTTGAAAGTTACCTTTCTAGGGTTAAAGATAGAACTACGTGAATAAAATTATTTTACAATTTTCTTTGTTAATTTCCTGAATATAAATTCTTATCAACCAAATTAATAGGCTGATTTAAATTTTCTCACGTTTCCCTCAGTCTCCCATTTCATACAAAGCTTGTAATACTATCCATTCTGAAACAAGCAACCTATGTTATATATTAAACCTACAATGATAGAAAATATAAACTTAATCTAATGGCTAGAAATGGGATGAATCATTAATCATTTCAACAAAAATGGTTATATATCGCATTCTGATGCATCTCGGAATCAATCAATTCCAAATGAATAATGTGAATGTGCAGGTATGATAAAGCCTTTTCATCCTTTATGTATAATGTATCTTTTGATGTATCATTTCCATTTTTTTTTGCGGGGAGGGATGAAAATGTAATTTATGTCGAAACTCCTTATCATCTCCAGTTTTATAAGAAGGTTCATTTCTTTAGTGATTCTGAGAATTAGGATTATATTTAAAGAATAAATAAATACTTAAACTCTTTTATATTTTATATTAGATATCTCAGCTAAAAGTGATATTTATTTGAAACATTATTAAAATCATTCATATCATTTTTAAATGGCTTTAAGACATTTGAAATATTTATCTTAAGAAATAAAGTAGTAACTATTAAATCCATAGATAGCACTTTCATAATTTATATTCATATGCTTTTATTGAAAACTTAAAGAAAATGATTTATTGTATGGACTAATTTGAAGTTGTTGGAATGTGATTTTCAGTTTTGGAGCATACATATAATTTCATATTTAGATTTAAGAAATAATTTCATAATGTTTTTTTAGAATTCTTTTCCTTAAAAAAAGTACTTTTCAAAATTTAAAATTCTCGTTTTCAGGGATATCAGTTTAAATTTCTCAACAATATATAATCAAAATGTGGTATAATTTTTTTTCCAATACCTACTTAGATCAACAAAGAAATTTTTTATTTTAGTTACTTTTTATGAATTAAAATTAATAATTTTAATCAAATTATAAATAATTATTATTAATATCACTAATTTATCAAAAATTATTGATTTTTCTCAAGAAATGAACTCGCATTCTTCACCTTCGCGTGAAAAATACTGAAATGGTTGCATTTTTCCGATTGAGCTTGTGCTTGTTGACTCCAATTTTCAGTAGTCTGCTAAAACTTTATTTAAAATACATAAAAAAATAATTTAAATTTAATTAAAAATTAATATTAGAAAAAACTTTAGTCTCAACCACTAAAAGTTTTAAAAAATATATTTGAACTTTGAGGTTGAATAAAAAGTATGTTATTAACGATTGAAAATTTCAACGAGAAATATATATATAGAGAACGTATGAATTAATAATAGAAGAAAAAAGAGGCCTAAGTACAGATGCATTAAACCAACCAGTCAAAAACTGAATATTTTTAAAACTTTTGGAATTATTTCCATTATTATCTTAAGATCAATTTATAGGCTAATGCATGCGAGGTCAGATCCTACAGCAAATTATGCGTCCCTCGCTGAATAAAGATATCGCTTCACGTGTTCAGAAAACAGAGATCTCCTCTTTCCTTTTAAAATCTTTTTTTTCCTGTCTTTTTTGTCTTTCCTTACGGAAGGAATGCTTTTATTTACGTCTTCGCCCAATTATGTTCCTGTCATCGTGATTTCAGAAAAGGTGCCCTAAATAATAATTTTCAGTCAGGAAACTGTCTTCAATTTCTACGTGAGTGGAATACTAAGAACGTATAGAATCCGGTTCCCTTTCTCTCAAAAGTGGTGCGTGTTGTTTTATCTCAGGTTTATTTTGGGGTTACTCTCGGCATTATTATTCTCATGAGACTGATTCTTTTTCATATGAGTGTGTATAGTTTCATTACTTTCCTGTATACGATGTAAACAAATTGTAGTAGCCATCCAGAAATAAGAACTTGAGATTTTGGTTTTCTAAACTTTTCTGAATAAGAAAAAGCCATTTTTGAAAATATGCCTGTCTGTTTGAAAATATCATAAGCCAAAAACAGTTAGAGCTAGATAAATGTTGTTATGTGGTACTCGCATCAAATCTGGTGATTTCTCTCAAATATTGAAAGAAACTCCTTCAGAATTGGTGTGTCTGCCTATTCATTCATATCCCACAACTATAAAATAATTTTGGCAGGGTGATAAAATTGAATTTAAATATTTAAAATCTGTTCTTTAAATTCTTATAAAATTTAGAAGAAAATACATCAAGGGTTTTGCCCTCTGTTGATTTATACATTCGGAAGCAGATAATTACGATAACCCAAACATTGAACGATTTCAATGTGTAATATTTGGTGAATAACTTTGTGATTACCTTGTAGTTTTTGCCATTGCTGCATTCAATAATTTGGAAAAGAGGTATAAAAATTAATATTAAGTTTTTTTTTTGGTACACGTGGTTCCATCTGAACGCACACCATTAACTCTTTAAAACTGTTGTACTCCAACGGCATGAGGTTATTAATACATGAAAATATTTATTAAAAAACACACAAGAAAGTTTGAGGGAAAGGCCCTTCGAAAGGTTTATTTAAGTTTAACTATTGAAAATATCTTTGATTATCAACTGATCTTATTCATTTTGATTAATTTCTACTTTTCAAATCCCACAAAGAATAGTTTAAGATCAATACATTAATTTTGAAGCCCTATCAGATAATAATGACAAATAAATTGAGCTACCACCTGATAATTCCATAGCAGTTGGCTGGAAAATATTTGAAAGCAATCTAGAAGTAATTTTACAAGAACCTTGCATCAAATTAAATTGCAGTAGCTTGCAAATAGCATACTTGAGATCCAGAGCGTGCGTGTTGAAGAAGAGCAACAACTAAGCTTTAAGTAAGCTCAACTTCAATCGCTACAACTGCAGAATTTTTTCTTTCACCAATTTTATTTTGTTAATTGTATTATTATTATTTCGACTTAAACATCGATTTAACTGTGACTGTAGTACATAATGTTTTATTTTCATCAGCTTCGCTAGAATTGTTCTGTCCGTCATCATATACTGTAACGTACAAAAACTCCTTTTGATTTTAATGTATTAGTATTCATGAAATTCTATTTTAATTTCATACCATTTTTTGAGTAAATAGTTATCTTTAAAAATACTAATCGTACAAAAATGTTCGAATATGGTAGTTATTTAATAGAATATAGAAAAATGATTTTCTGATCTAGAAGCTGAGTTTACGTCAGCCTGAAAATATTTTTAAGAATAAATTATAATAATGTTCAATGGTAAAACCATATGCATTTTTAAAAAAAATATTTCTCAGCTTTTAATCTTGATTTTATAGATCTTATATTTGTTATATTAATTCTTAGATTAATCCTGGATACTAAATTTAACAGGTTCTATATTTAAATTTATAAATTAAACTGGAATAGTTGCACTGTCTTTTAATGATACTACAGTCACTTTCATTCTTTCGTCCAATTGTATGATTAAGCAGTCATTTTGGAGATATTAATATAAGGATTTATTATTAATGGGAGACGAGGCATAGAGAGAAGGCCTAAAACATATAATGAATTGACCTTAAAATAGAAGTAAGTACTTTCCGTTTCTTCAATTAGATCCAAATGTTAAATGAGAGCTTTATTACCCTTTTACATTTCATTTCAAGCCACAAGGCTGATACATTGGGTTTAAAATTCAAATTTGAAGCTTGATCAGATGAAACAAGATGATTCAACCTATCAAGACTTTCAAAACGGAGGGTCAAATTTTGTTAGTGTACGCATCCGACTATTTGTGTCCATTTTATTCCTTTGTTTCGATTTAGTAAAAATATTAAACATTAAAATCTAAATATGTGCCTTGACGTAAAATATTCTTCTTATCTGGATGTATAATTTAAAACCTTTGAATGGAATGGAGCTATAATTTAAGCTTTACATAAAACGCATAATTAAACGAATTACACAATTGCTACGATATCAATAACAATAAAAGAAGTTTGACCATTGTTGAAATGAAAACAAGTCCCACTGAATGCAGAGAAAATAGACTATAATACTTTTAATGTTCAAGTAATAAAGATTAATTTATGGAAATGGGTGATAGACAGAAAATAAGCTTTTACTATGGTTATGAGGATCTACTGGTCTACGTGCCAAATGCTCAACTAACTTGTTGATAAAACTTTTTATAAAATGCTAATATTTTTTTGCGAAATTCAACTGCCATATTTTTGATAATATGTATATGAAATTTGGTTTAATTTTTTTCCTTAGTTTTAACTGAAGGGACCATCAAACAACATTATTTTAGGACCATCTTGGATCCTGTACTTTGAAATTCCTAAACACGCATGCATGCATATACTCGCACGCACACGCTTGTTATTGAAAATTAAATTAAATAATTATATTTATCTAAAAATAAAATGTCATATATAAGAAAATAATTGTAAGAAAGCCCTTTTTAGGAAATTTTAAAAAGTTCTTTCAGCACCGAAATACTAAAAAAGTTGAATTGCATATAGAGAACGCCAATGGTGCTACTACTAAAATATTGTAAACTTAACAAAATTAGTAAAACTATTAAGTTAATATATAGAAAAAAAAATTTTTTAAGAGGAATCTGACCTGGAGAGTTTCACACGTGTCTTTTTCAGGCAAGACTTTAAACAAGGATTGTTTTTTAATGTCTGACCTTTGTCCAAAAATATTGATTACTCGTGACTCAAAAATTCCAAGAAAGTGAAGCCTTGAACATAAACTAATGTCACAAAAAAGGCAGCACATTATACAATATCAAGCAAAATTATGATTTCTCAATCCCTTGTATGAATCCCCGTCTGAGAATGACCTTAGAAAGTCTTTCGCCCATATTCCTCTTTCATTAATCTTTTTTTTTTTCTCAAACTAACAATATTTTTAAAAATTTGCTATATATATACTTTTTTTCATTAATAAGTTTTTTATATATAGGTAATTCAAAAAGTAAGGTGACAAAAGTTCTCAAAGATATACAATAAAAGTTGCGAATTTTCTTAACAAATACATTAAAAAGACTTGTTTTCTTAAACAGAATTTTCAAAAATCATTCCATCTATTCATTAAATTAAAAGATGTTCGGTGAATGCATTAATTATCTTCGAAAAAACAACTTGCTAAGATGTTCATTTTCTTTTTTATTACTGCCCACTTCCATAAAATTAATAAAATTTATCATTGTAAATGACTAAATTAAAACGCAATTTAATTTCAAAGGAGAATACTAATATGGTTAAAAAAAGAAAATATGTATTGAGGAGACAGTTTGGGAAATAAATGTTCCACAAAAAATAACATTTAAACCCCCTTTTATAATATTCCATAGGATTTTCTGTTCTTTTCTTTTGAAATAACTTTCTTCTTTTTGAAAAAAACACTAAAATGCGTTGTTTTAATTGTTGAATTTTCTTTCTTTTTGAAAAGGATCATGTAATTAAAAGAAAATTTCATTAAGAGAATAATATCATGAAAATGAAATATTCAATATTTATAATAATGTTTGAAAAATTAGCGATAGATGATTTGGGATCTGACATCCCACATTAAGAGAATTTCACATTCCCAACAATAATACTTGTGAGGAGAAAATCTACAACTGTAATAAGAAACTATATCACCAATTCTGAATGAAATTCTATAGTGAAACAAGATTTTATGCAATAATATAGATCTAAATCTTAAAGGATCTTTATCGATTATGGATATTACCTTTCTTGTTTCCAAAGGGAAACAAAATAATATGCGCTATAGTTTTTGTAGTAATAAAGCTTACCAGGAACTCAAGTTGAAAGCCAAGGATTTCGTAATTTTCGTTTTGATATATAACACAGTTTTAGTAACAAAAACATATGAGTTGCTTTCTTACATATTTATTGTTCTTAAAATGAATTTTGCTGGTTATAGTAACACCCTTTCTCATATTTGCCTGAACTGAGAAATAGTTATTATCCTATCGTATAAAGCAAACAAATGTGATTTGTAAAAATGACATCAATATATTTTGGACTTTTGAGATTGATTAATTCAATGTGATTGATCTAGTTTCATTAGGATCTTGAAATTCAAAAAAAAAATGAATAGATTTTGTTACTTGTCTATCAATCTCATAGCTGATTTTTCAAATGACTGCGACACTCCACATAGTAAGCTCCAGTTCCAAAATTTTGCATTATTTTCATATAAGAATTATTCAGATTAAGAGATCAATCTGTCTTCAAATTCCTTCTCTTGTGACTCTTATTGCTAAAATTATTCCTCATATGGCGTGTTATTCCATATTCTCTTAATGGACAATTGCACCGAAGAGATATTCTGTACACTAAAATCTTCATTAGGATAACGTGTTCCATTGCACCTAAGTTATGTTCTATGATCAGCAATAGAACATTTTGCAAGATAAAACTAGAATTAAACTTTCAATCCGCATGAACATAGTATGGCCAAGATAGCATTGGTGTTCGAGTCTTTCTACATTACAGTAATACAAGCACATATTAAATCTAAGCATATTGTCACAAACCTGTAATTTTGCTTTCCAACACAAACAGCGCCATTTTAAGAACGACTATTTTAAAATCAGCATTGTTGCGTATTGAGTGGGTGCCGTGAGAGTGATGTCAGGGCTTAAAAACTAACTTGGCGACTTAGGTAACAAAATGGATAATGCAGGAAAGTAAGAATTTTTACAATCCGGAACCCAGATGCGCCATCAGGCCCGCCTACTGGGAACTATAAAAGACTGAAGATTAAAGCTGTGAGGTGTATGTGTCAGTTGAATTGAGCTCGAAGCGGAGTTGGAGTAGAAGTGACGAGTCTGTGGGAGGATAGCAAAGAAACGGTGGAATAACAGTGTGTAGCTACAGCAAGTGATGAATTGTTGTGTGCAGAGTCATATTGTCAAATTTGGAAGCATAGACGTGTATTGTGTGGATTATCCAGTGTGTGTAGCTAGTCATCAGCTAAAGTGAGGAGACAATGATAACTTCAGCCGTTTGGAAAGACTGTAGAGCGAAGTTCCTACGATTCTCTCTCCTGAATTCTATTTGGCTGCTTTAACTGCTTTGTTCGATTACTGCTTGTCGGTTACCTTCTGATGTAATGTGCTACTGTGTGCTGTCCTGTTTTCCTCACGGTTGTACATATTTGTCGTCTGTGTATTCGTCGTATTTGTGTTAGTGTCTTCGTGTGTAAATAAATGTCATTGTTGTTATTTATTGAGGCCAGTTGATTGTGTTTCCACAGTATACACCAACCATAAAAACGAACCCATCGCAAGTAATTTTTTATAACAATAAAAAAAAGCTGATAAACATCGGAATATAACTTCGATGTGCCACATACATGTGCTTTTAATTAGTGTTGTTAAAAAGAAGTTGGTGTTATTAAAAATTGTTGACAGGAAAGTATGTGAATAGTTTTAATTCATACCATTCTCAACTTCAAGCCATTGAAAATCGGCTAATCAGCTGAACGATTTTGCAATGGTAATTATGTCATTATTTTTAAAAATTTAGGTGTGACAAAAGCTCAAAAATTCTTTTGAATACTAATATCTTTGATACAGAATTTCATTTATGAGAAGTGTTTTTTCAGGTTATATTGCCATTACAAACTTATCCATTTAGTCTAAATGCTGTTGCATTCCAATATTGCAATTTAATTGCATTAAACAAGTAAATATATCGTTGTTCATTTGACATCTATTTACATATTATTTATGGCATATGTAAAAAGATTTACAAAAAAATGATCATTCAATGTTATCTCATTGTAAAAGATAATTTTGTAAAATTAGTCTTATCTTTATTTTTTTTAGATAAATTTATATAAAAAGAGAGAAACCTTTTTTTAATATGCAAAATTTTTTATACTCACTAGTGAAATATTAAATGTTTCACCTAAAAAAATAAAAATATATAATAAAATTTTTGTTACAATAATGGGAAAGAGAAATGGATCTAGTTCAAACAGATTTACCAGATAAAGTAAATCTTTCTATTCTGTACAAACGATGCATGTACTGACCAAAGAATGCACATTTCATTTTAAATTTAAAGAATAAAACAATGTAATAAAAAAGTATGAAACAAAAGATCCCCTGTTGTTTCATAAAATTGGATTTGAAGGGAATTTTATTTTTCTTCCCATTCTTTGAAATTGCAGCAATTTTCCTTGTTTCGGGGATTTTCTCCATCTCTTACAGTTGGGAAGCTTTACAAGTAAAAATATATTTTCAACGCCTGTTTATATCCCATTGCGACAAAGTAATATTGGTTGCTTTATCTATTTTTATTTTATTTCTTCCAACTGAAAAATTAGATAATTCTAAAACGAGAAGACTACAGACCTGGCACTAAACAAACTGGAATAAAAGATAATTAGAAGATTCAGAAAGAATAGTTTAAACATCAAGATAACATTTGGATATGATAACAGAAATATAATTAATTTCAATCTCTGTCTCACTCTTTACATACGTTCACATACATACGCATATATATGTTTTAAGGCAATATGTAAAAGGAAATCTACTTTTTCTGATATCATTCAACATAATGTGGTTAGTCGTTTTCTCACTGCATAGGTACCCATTTTTCATTTCTAAAATCGACAGAAAGTTCTATAAGTATGATTAATGAATTTTTAAAGCATAGAAATATTTAATAAATTTTCATTCTTAAATTTTAAAATGCATTATCATAGAACAGTTTTGTATCTGAATTTATTCGCTGTTATTTCTATCTATATATTTCTTATTTTTCTTTAACGCTTTAACTTCGTTTGAATCAATAAAATTTAAGTGCAACTGGAAAATGGCTGTAGCTAATGAGAAAAATATAAAAACACTACATAATATACTTTATTTTCCTGAAAAACAATGATGTAATTATACACCTATAATAATCACTTTTAGAGTTTTAAGAAACCACGGCCTGTAATTGAATAATATTTCAGACATAAACAAAATATTTTATTGCATTATAAAATAGAAAAAATAATAAAAAAAACATTTTTAGCATTTTAACATGTAGGAACTTTAAATTTGTTAAATGGCTGTACTCCTACATTATATCTAATTTATATCTAAAACTGTTTGAAAATATGTTAATGACCAACGCCATCTTTTTGTACATCCATAGACTACAAATGATGAGATGATCTTCTAGGTTTAGTGAACTTTTTAGATGTATGATGTAGAACTTGCATATTGTTCTTTTTTTAATTCCTACTATTAATTCACTTTCTCACTATATATATTTATATCTTTTTCAATAGTTAATAAAATACTTACTATTCCTTCATTCAAGTTCAAATACATTTTTTAAAAAACTTATAGTGGATGAGACTTGAAGCTATTACATATTTTTTAAATATTAAATAAATTTAATTAATTTTTTAATATTTTATTTGGAGTTTTAGCAGTTTGTAATGAAAATTGAAATCACCAAGCTGTAGCTTAATCGATAAAACGCGAGAATTTCATTATTTTTCACGTGAAGGTGAATAATGTGATTTCAAATCTAGCGAAAAATCATTTTTTGAAAAATCAATTATATTAACAGTAATTTTTTAATAAAAAGTAACTAAAATTAAATTTTTCTTTGTTGATCTAAATAAGAATTGGATTAAATGTTTTTCTTTATATTTATTATATCACATAACAGCTATAATTTCTTTCCTTAATATATCAATCTATGCAAAAATATTTTTATTCATAATCTTATTCCTGTTTCTATCCAAAATAATATTTTAGTACGTTTTAATTACTTTTTATATACATATTCAACTTTCATAAACCCATTGAAACGAAATGATACTTAGACAGCGCACCAGCTATGGAAATTTCCTCAGATAAAGAGCTAAATTGTCAAAGATTCTAGTTGCCTCCTGAAACTATTGAATAGTTTTGTCAAAATTTAAAGAAAAAACACCATGCAAAGATTGCCATGTAAAGAGACATGAGATTTTAAACACACTATGCATGCCCAGATAAAGGGCTAAGCTGTCAAAGGTTCGAGTTGATTCTGGAAACGATAGGGTAATTTTATCAAAATTAAAGGAAAAAACACCATGCAAAGGTTGCCATATAAAGACACATGAGACTTTAAACATACTATGCATGGCCAGATAAAGGGATGAGCTATTCTAATTGATTCTGGAAACGATAGAGTAGTTTTGTCAAAATTTAAAAAAAACTGTGCAAAGGTTGCCATATAAAGAGACAAAAGATTTTAAACACTCTCTGCAAATCAACACTGATCTGCATTTAAAAGCTAAGAGAACATTAAATAATTAAATAAGTGATTTTTTAAATCTGATTTATTGCTCTTTATTACTCTGCTCAAAATTCAAAGTTCAAACAGGGTTCCATTACTTTGTTCGAAATGATTTAAATTACAAATAAACTACAACTAATTCACAAAATCTAATTAATTAGGAATCAAATATTGAAAATCACTAAAAATAATTAATATATGAATGAAACAGTATTAAAATAAAATAGTTGATGGAGTGTTTTTCTAAAATTATACTCGTCTACATCCTCTTTAACGAATTCAAAATGCCTCAGCAAATACACCTCATTTATTTTACGTCCCACTAAATTTAAGTCACCTTAAGCATAGCGATAAAACCCATCAGTATCGTTTTGTCGTTCAAACGGTCTCATAATCGTCGATTATTAAACAAGTTTTGAGGCTTTTCATAATTCCCCCTTCGCACATCCTTAATGGGCCTTTCATGAGCGAAAGGAAAGGAACTCATAATTTCTGAACCTTCAAAGAGAAAATGGTCTTCCCTTTTCTAAAGAATGCCCACAGCGCTCAGATAAGTCAGGTTTAGTGACAAATTATTAGAAGATGGTCCCATAAACTGCTCGGCAGTCATTTTGCGATGCAGATTCATTGAAAATGGCCATTTCATGCTGTGAAAGATCAAACTAGGTTAATTGGATATTTTAAAAAATAAATATTTAATTATTGCTTTTTATTGTTTGGAACACATAGCAAATATATTTTAAAATTATGAACTATTTAAATTCTATCTTATTAATTAATTTATTGTTGCTTTACGACGAATATATGTAAATAGTATTGATAAGGAAGTGGGTTCTGCACTAAAATATTTTATAGTATTTAGCAAATTAATTTTAAATAAAACTACATAAATTTACTAAAAATATTTTACAGTATTCTTTATATTGGAAGAGAGATTAGAAATTCCACCAAAAAAGAAAGAAACAATTGATAATTGGATTTATTCTTATCGCTGAATTAATATGGAATTCTTCAGGATATTTGATACGATTCTTGATTTGAAATAATATAGCTATACTACTATTATAAATGTGAACGTTTGGATGGATGGATGATGTTGGTCCATTACGGTAGAACAGCTGAATAAAATTGGATGAAATTTAGCACAGAGATAGATGATAGTCTAGAATAGAACATAGGCTATTTTTATCCCAAATGATTAAGCGATTATTTTTTATTAATTAAAAACTAACATTCTCACCAAAAGTATTCTTTTCCCCTCCTTGAAATCAGTAAGACTTAACATGTTTTCGACCTGTTATTTCAAACAATTCTGTTTATTTTCTTAGTGTTTGATGCATTTAAAATTAAACATTTTTAATTAATCGGTCTTTCGGATTCTTTCTCAAGTACTTTTGACTTAAAATAAAGGTACTTTACTGTTAGTATAGCGCAAGCAAAAATTACCAAAAAAATTTGGCGGATTTTTATATTATTTGGCGATTTTTCGCTTCAAAATCGCCGTAAGAAATTTTCGGAATTTCACAGTTTATACCTGTTTTTTGCTTGCATCCGGCTTTTGCAAATTTCCTAAAATAAAACATATTAAATGAAATTAAAAACTTTTAATCCTTAAAACAATATTGAATAAATGGTTTGGTGTTTTATTTTATTTCAGAAACACACTGCAAATAAATTGTTTTTAGGTTAGTTTTGTGGGATAAGCGTTGACAAACAACAATTTGGTGCTTTGCAATGCTGACAATTTTTCGGTAGCGTTTTATTGGGTAACACTTTGTTCTCGACATCTTATTATGTTATTATAATTTTATCTTTCCTGTTCATTTCTCTTGCTTATTTCATGCTGTACGCATTCTTATCGCCTACTTTCATTATTTTCTATAAAATATTTTTGCGTGCATTCTATTTTTCTGCAGTTATTGATTTTTTTCTTTATTTCCGTTATTTTACAGCAGCGTTCATTGAAACCTTACGATTGGAAACATCATTGCTAAAGTTCGCGCTGAATTCGGCCATTTTGCTAAAATTTGGCGACAAACTATTTTTTTTTGGTGAAAATTATTTTCAACAGCACCATAATAATGCGGTTTGATGAGATTTTACATTTTGATCAGACCGCCAGTTCTCATACATACACATCAAAATTTTCACCCTTACTAATTTGCTGGTAAAGACTAGTAATACATATATAGCAATATATAAGGAAAACCCAAATTTGAAAGCAAAATTAGTAGGCAATATTAAAGTCAAATGTTTTAGTTAAAATATTTAAAACCTACAAAAGGGGTCTTCTCAAACCTTCTAGCATAATCTCTAATAAACTTCTTTTACGAGACAACACCTTGCATAGCATTTGCGCACATATTTACGTAATATTAATACATTAAGGGTTGCAAAGAAATCTCTAAAATGTACCTAGGACATCACGTTTTGCAGCAAACGCACATCTAAACATCCATTCTTAGCAGACGGAAAGCGAAAAACGAGAAAACTCGTGAGTGACCTCAACAAATGAGACGTGAAGCACGAGAAAACTCGTGAGTGATCCTTAATGTGTTATGTTTATTTCCAATTTAGCATTTTTACCGAAACATCGTATCATCCTTGACGACATCCTTGGAATTATTTCGCGATTAATTCCTGTCATGCGTTATTAGTAACCAGAAATCCAATTCATATCGTTGATAAGTTTTTAGCAACAGACCAGAACCAAACATTTGGTGCAAAACTGCACTCGTAAGTCACAAAATCCCATTCCAAATTTGATATATTTACATCATTGCGTTTTTAAATTATCGTGTTATTTTCTGAAAGTACAAACTGATAGCCATTGAATCCTTTATTTGATTTTGTTTAAAATTTGACAAATATCAACACTAAAAACATCAAATATTTTATCCTAATTTTATCTATTTATATCTCTTCGTTTAGTAACAATCGTATTAACTTATATTCACACCTTCAGACATTCTCTGAACAACTTTTACTCAAAACTTTAAAGATCTGAAAATTTATTATAAAGGTCGTATACCAAATTTTAACAGTATAGATAAAAGCTTTTTTTTTTCAGAAATTTTTCAGTAATTTTTCGAACTGAAGTCTAAAATGTGGAGATTTGTGAAAATCTCAAGTTAGAAATTTTTGACTGTTACTATACTTTCTCTATTTCACCTACACTAGAAAGTAAACATGAACAGAAACTTAAATATTGATATCAACGTGCAATCAATTTTTTGAGGGAATGTTCCATACCCTATTAATACATTTTTTACTTTATATATTCACAATGTTATTCGATATTTTGAAAGCGAGATAATATTTTAACGATGTAATATTGTAGTTAGCTACAGTATTACAAGAAACATTGTTGTTAGAGTAACACATTCTAGAAAAGTTCGCAAACCTTTTAATTTCTACAGCCGCGAACATTGGGAAAATAAAACCACCTGGTAGTACAAGCCCTCATGAATACAGAATGGATATTCCATTTTTTTCCTCAAAAACAACAAACCACATTTTACGAACCTTCCCCGCTGAAACATATTTTGTATTCTATATATGATGCTGATTCGCATTTTGTAACCATAAATAATTAGAATTCTCCCCCTGTCAGATCATTTTGATTTCAAATATTCTTTTATATAATATAATTTGTCCTTTTTTTCTAACGACATGCTTTATGCATAAATATTGTGATGATTAAGAAGAGTAAATAATATTACAAGCAATTTCAATGGACAATAATTCTGATCCTCTTGTGGGAAACAAGGCAAAGAATTTTCTATCTAATCCCTTAAAAATAAGTGTGAATATCATGTCTTATAAGGTGCTCTCATGTATGATGATAGGCATCATGAGTATGAGTTTTAATGACTAGAGAGAAAGAGAGTAAATAATTCTAATTTTTTTTTAATTTAATAAAATTTTGATTTTCTATGAGAAGCAAATGTAAGAACTGTCCTGTTTATCCATTGAACTTAAGAAGGCAAATTAAATTTTATTGTTATATGCTGACGTCCCGTGATCTGGGCGTCCTGGGTTCGAGTCTCAGTTCGGACATGGTTGTTTCCCATCTGTTCGATCAGTGAGGTATGTGAATGGGCCTCCCTGTAAATAAGGGATTAAGATAAAAACCTTCATTTTTAAAACATTGTCAGATTTTTACAACCGTTATTGGTATGGTTTAAAGAAAAAAGAAATGAAATACATTGATTTCATTAAATTTCGTCAAAAGGTTATTTTTCTTTAAAGAAAATTAAAGAAATATTTTCTTTCAATTTTTACAAACAATTTTTAGTGAAAAATTTAAAATAATTAATGTAAATTCAAGATTCAAATTTTAAAAAATAACAAATTTATTGATTTGTTTGTAATATTCAAACATTTTGAAATATCTATTCATAAATATATTTAAACTATTTCTCAGCTGAAAATATATATATAATGATTAATGCTTTCTTTGCATTTTTCTATTTGCAACAAAGAATTTTATTTGATTACAAACAAAATATTTCCTTACCCAAATGCTGTTGGTTTTTGCTTTTACTACCAAATTTAATATATCATTCAAAGAGTTGAAAACTTAAATTGTCATTGTAAGGGGTTAAGAAAAAATAAATGACGATTCCCCAGACTGTAAATAATGGCATTTTATAGAGTGTAAATCAAAAAAATACTATATGATAAAGTTTCAGAAAATGAAAAGAATTTAATACTCTGCTTTATATCTATGAATGTTTCTGAAAAAAATATAACATGCAAATGTTAAAAAAGTATGAGTCAAATCTTTTAAAATATTTCAACTATGTACATTGTGTTTCTTCATTCTATAAAACATTTTTATAAAATTCTAGAAGGAATCCTGGTTTCCTAGGTTTCCAGTATTCTGAAATCACGAATTCCATCTACATTTTCAGAACCTTTTTATTATTTTTTCCTTCACATATTGCAAATATGTGAACATTGAAACAAATTTCAATACGAATAAAATCACTTGGTTATTTAAATAAATTCAAAGCATTTATCCTTTTATACGGATTTCTCTATCTCTTTTATAAATGAAGCCCGAGCATCCTTTATCGATATTATTAAGAGTTTTTGACAGACAGAAATTGAATTGACTGGAAAATGGAAACGGTGAGTGGGCAAATTTGTAACAGGAAATTTTTTTTCTCCATGCATACTGATGCAAATGCAGTGAAAAATCGAGTAGCATTTCAGGTCCATATTTTATATTATTATATATATATATAAAGAATTGCTATCTTAATTCTTAAATTAAAAAGATACACAAATGTATTAAGAGAGCGCTTATGTTGCTATTCCTAAAAACATAGTGGAACATAGATGAATTAAAAACAGAAATAACAAGTACGATAATGAAAATAGTAAACAACCTAAAGAAATCAGATCAAAACAAGAAATCCGGTCTACAAACTTTCTCAAGGGTCACGATCAGGCAGGGATTCCAATAAAAGGTGGATTTTTTTTCTGTAAAGGATTAGACTATTGTCTAAAGAATTAACCTTTTATAACCCGAGAAATTCCCCGTTCTCGGATTATTATTTTCTTTTGATAATTATTGTGTATAGTGTTTTGTTTTTTATTTCTTCTTTTTTTCTAAAATTTTAATATTGTGAGTCTTGTTTACATTTCTCCTATATGATGCATCTTATACTTTGAAACGTGGAATTTTTCGGGTCATAAAAGAATTAATTCTTTAGACATTAGTCTAACCTTTTACAGAAAAAAATTCCACCTTTTATTGGAATCCCTGCCTGATGGTGACCCTTGAGAAAGTCATCATTCCTGCCGGATTTCTTTTTTTATATTTGATTTCTTTAAGTTTTTTACTATTTTAATATCATATTTGTTATTTCTCATTTTACGTCTGAAAAATGATATATATATATATATATATATATATATATATATATATATATATATTCTATGCCCAGTTATAAATACTTATGTTTTCTCCCGCTCTTGTAACTTCTCAAAAATGGAGTTAAATAAATGAAAAGAAAAATAGGTTATAGCTTAAGATAATAGGTAAAGGTTAAGAAGAGAATTCTCAGATATTTTTATCCAATAATTTTAAAACAGATGAATTGTTTTCGGGGAAATTTTAATCCAAATTTCCTTTGTAGAAGGGTATTTTGAGATTTAATACACTCATTTTAATGTCCATTAAATCAATGTTAAAACGCAATTTTTATTTTCTAATTATTGACATGAATCATTAAATCATAGTGTATAGTAGTCTTATTTATAATTTCAAATTTCTAAATTTCATAAAGATTCTTAATAATTATTTGTTAAGAATCGATGCTTTAGTTTTGTAAGCTAGTCAAATAATGTGAATATTATTTTTGTAGAAATGGAAAATGAAAAATGTTTTAATTATAATATAATTATGGATAGGATATGACATACAGGATATCATATATGATAATTTTAAGTTATATGATATTATGAAATCCTCTTAATCGTCAATGAGAATATTGAGGTTTATAATGTATACTTTATAAGTATGGGGAATTTGAAACAAAAATCTGGATATTTTAAACACAAATATATTATAATAACAATGAATCTACAATTGCTCTGTTCCAAGATATCTGGAGAAAAAAAAGTCGAGCGTCAACGCTACAGTAGTGGGGTTGAAATCAGGTTTGTCTTAGTAACCAATATCGGTTGTGAAAATCTTCCCCTGAGGATCCTTTTCGTCCTTCGTCATTTTCGCCAAAAATATGTAATCCCAGAAGAGCAACAGGGAAACTAGAACCCCTCATCGTAAAGAAAAACTATCCTCTTTCTTGTGTACCTACCAGTGGGCTTAACATGAAATAATAAGTACTTTTAGTAATTTAATACAGTTAGAAATATATTCTGGCTACTCGCTGAATTGTTTTTTAATGACTTTTAACATTTCCAGGATAAATATTAAGCCTTAAAATTGTTCTATTTGTAAATTAAATGATATCAGGGTCTCCTCACATAGCTTGCAAAGTTTCAGATTTTGCACCAGTCTCATTTATATTGTTACAAGCGGGTGTGCGGCACGAAAACTCGCCAAGGTTGGCCACGTTTGGCGAGGAGCCTCGTGCCAGCTTGATTGGTTTGGCGAAAGGATTGTGCGCGATGTTTTGAGAATTTTCACGAGACTCAGGTGCACGCGCTTCTCGGCTATATAAGGACGAGTAGCCGGCGTGAGTTAGTTAGTTGCTATAGTGATTTGATCGAGTTAGTTGCGAGTTTGCTCTGAAATAAAAAACGTCTCGCTGGACTAAAGGATTTGTGAGCTGTGTTTGCGTTTGCTGTTAACGCTGTGTTATTGAGCTCGCTGCGATTTACTGTTGTATCTGTGCTATACGATAGCTGTTTTGCAGTCTGTTTTTATCGTACGTAAGACTTGAATTTACGCTGTAATTGACTGTTGACTGCTGAATTGTATTTATCTGAAATTTTTACTTTATTAATTATCCTGTAAATAACTGTAAATAGCTGTAAATAAATTTGTTTGTGCTGTCCTCAACTAAAGTCCATTCAATCCGAACCCGCTAAGCATAAAAACGTAACAATATACATAAAACTGATTTGCTCGTATTTTTTCTCTGCATAAGCCTAGACTACCGAAAAAAATTTCTTTAAAATTTATGTAAAGATAATATAAAGTGTAAGGAACGTTTTAGTCAAGGATTCATGCTAAATAGTCAAAAAATTTCCATTACTCTAGCACAACAGGACAAAATAACTGAGATTATAATTTATTTCAAATGTATAATACCGAAAACACAGCAAAGAAAGAAATTTAAAAGGATTTATCTCACAATTTCATAGTTAAAAAGTATCCTTGAACTTCAAAATTTGTTTGAGATTTTCTCTGACATGGAAGTTTATTTGAAATTTGAATATTTGTCTCAATATATTCTAAATGATCGACAGAGAAGGAACTTGACAGTTACAAATAACAAAGTTCACGTTCGATTTAAGAAAAAGCATTTTTTTTGTTTAAAATTACTGTAATTAGATGTCCCCTTATTTTATATCCCTAAATTCATTAGCTTTATATATATATATATATATATATATATATATATATATATATATATATATAGTTGGAAAAACAAACCACCTGCAGCTTTAAAAAATTTTTGGGACAGCTAGCAATTTTCATTTAAAACTATATTAAAATTATTTCGTATAACATAAGTTATCATTTTAACTTTCAGAAAATATTCCAGGCTGTTCAAATATTTTATACATTAAAATATTCTATATAAATGATATTCCGGCGTCCTGGCATAGAGGTAGACCACCTTCCTCGTGATTTGGTTCTACCGGGTTCGAGTTTCGGTTAGGGTATTTTTGTTCTTCTGTGTACTATCTGCGAGGTGTATGAATGCACCCCTCCCCCCGTAAAAAGAAACCGTGGCAAACGAATATGAAGAGTGTGTAGCTAAGTCATGATCTTAACCCTAGTTGGGGCTATTTCAAAAAACAAGAGACGCTCATATGGTTTAAAATCCCTGACAGCCATCAGCTGGCTTGTCCATGGTAAGTGCCATTATTAACAAAAAAAAAACAACATACAAATAACATTTTTGAATTCTAAATAATTTTGTTAAAATTGGTATGTTTATAGATGCGATGGCATTCCGGCAAGTTTTAATACCAAGTGTAGCTTTTTTGCTTTCTAGAGAATGTCCTTTATATTATATATCTTTCAATGACTAATTTGATCTGAGGGTTATTTTAACCATATTCATAATTACAGATAATATAATTTTACCTGAATTATACTAAGAGATTTGCGTTAGAAATATTTCTCTATCCAGAATTGTAAGCAAGATTTTAATGAATATTTTATGGTAATTAGCTGTACAGTTAATGTTTTATTAGTAAAAAGCTCCAATATAATTTTATTCCAAACAATGATTTATATAGCTGTACTTAAAAAAATCTTGTGATAACATCTGGGATGATTAGATAAATAAAACTATCTGCTATTTTCACTCGGACATTCTAAATTATCTACGAACGAAGATATAGATTTTTAATATTTGATTACGGACTATGTATATTTTAAGCTGTATCAAAACGAAAAATATTTTCTGGTGTAATGTATCCTTAATAAGAGAAATGGTAAGTGATTTTCAATATGAGGAATAAGAATTTTTCATCAAGAAGTTTAAATTTTCCATTTCGGAGAATGAAATCTGAAAAATTTGATCAGTTGAATTTGCATTTGATGTTGCCATTCTAAAAGCAAATTATGTATCTAAATATCTTATTTAATAAAAAATTTCATATATTCAAAAATTGTTATAAAATACATTTCAATCAATACATTTCTGAAACCGGACTATTTTATAGTGAAGTTTTAAGATATTGTCCAAAGTTAAATATTATTATTTATGACATATCAGTGCCACCTGTAAGATAAAGGGGAAATGGCAGTCTAAATGAGAAAAAGTTTCATTTTCTCAAGCTTCAATAACTTTTCTATGTCAAGGATTTCTGGGTATGAAACTTCAAATTTTTTATTAAAGTTAATCGTACATATTTGTTTATTATTTGGTTTGACAAATATTAAATATACAACAACTATAAAAAATAACTTCTGTTATCATTTAAATATAAAGTTTAGATTTAAATTTAATCAAAAATTGATTATATAATTGTTCTCAGTAAAATTTCTTTTGATCTCAAATTCAATTTTAATATAAACGATCAGATAAAAAGTTGAATTGGAAATAAAAGATTTTCATTTCGTTCCTAATGACTTTTCGTTGCGGATTTTATTAGAATCTTGATGCCTTAAGCATTTTCATTCCAATAATTAGAAACAAAGAAAGCAATCCAATCCAAAAAAAAAAAAATCTATAATTTTCAAATAATAACCGATTGCATTTTATCAGCATAAATCCCAGTAAAAAAAGTCAATTACTAGAGTACAAGGCCCAACAAGTGAAGAAGAAAATCAAGGAAAATGCCACCAGGCTTTTCTGTGTCCAGGAGGAGAGAAATTAAATTCACTAGTCGAAGCAACACAACAAAAATAATAAAAAAGAAGCTAAAAAGGAAAAGTTCATGTGAACAATGAAAAAAAGCTAAAAAAAAACTATGAATAAAAGCAGAAGCAAAACATTCGGAAGAGTTTAGAAGAGAATTATTGTTTGGAAATTCTCCCGGGATTACACCAAAAATCCATTTGGAAGCGCGTCCGAAATCAGCAAATGATTATGATGAAGGTCCAACGGGGAGGGAGGATGAGCAATAAAAATCCCGCCCCACCCTGCCGCTGAGAATAAAGAGGGAAAACTTTTCATTCTCTTTCAGAAGAATGGACTTTTTTTTTTATTTTCGTTTTTTACCCCTCCCTTGCTAGTTTCATTTTGTGAAGATTGTGTTGGATATTGAAGAAGCGGTAAACGCCGGAATTATAGGTTAACTGCAAGGACTAAACATTCTGTAGAGGTTCTTATATATGAGAGAGCTTTGCAGTAGAGCTCTGTAGGATCGTCGATAAAGCTCCGAGTAGTGTAATACTCAAAATGATCTCTGACCTTTATTTAACCTACTACCGTAAAGCAGATGGTTTAAGGAATCATCATCGGCGAGATTTCAAAATGTCTATTTACTTGACGATGTTTATTTCCTTACATCTTCGAAAGAACGTAGAAATAAATGTATTTTCTTGTTCTGTATTAAGAGATTGCTTGAAGTTTATTTTTGTTTTACACTCTCTAAACGAATTTTTCTTCTTCTTTTGATTTGTGTATTGAGATAGAATTTCTTATACTAGGATCTAAGTATTCGAAGATTTATAATTTTAAACAAGCAATACTTGCATTTCACAAATTTATTTCGTGTATCCCATACGACTCTATTGATTAGGGACAAATTGTATATTTAGAAACGGTTTTAGGCCGATCTAAAGTGGATGACATTAAGTTGTCACATTTTTTGAGTTTCGAGTTCGAATTCCGACAGCCAAATATTCTTTGTGTATGCGTGGTGGGTGGTTCACGTATAATTCTGTTATGGTCATAAAGTCCACCAACTTGAGAGTAATACCACTCAGTCAGGGTTCTGGTTCAGAGGTGATGGTTCCCTGATTCATGTCCGAATTACGATCTGTAAATGAGTGAATGAAATACATGAATGAAATCGGCCCTGTAAAAAGAGTTGTGACGAGGAAGTTCGAATCCCGACAGCCAGATATTCTTCGTGTATGTGTGGTGGATGGAGCACGTATCTGTCGTGGTCATAAAGTCCACCAACTTGAGAGTAATACCACTCAGTCGGGGTTCTGGTATAGAGGTGATTGTTAACTGATTCATGTCCGAATTACGATCTGTAAATGAGTGAATGAAATACATGAATGAAGTCTGCCCTGTAAAAAGAGACGTGACGAGGAAGTTCGAATCCCAACAGCCAGATATTCTTCGTGTATGTGTGGTGGATGGAGCACGCGTAAACCTGTCGTGGTCATAAAGTCCACCAACTTGAGAGTAATACCACTCAGTCGGGATTCTGGTTCAGAGGTGATGGTTCCCTGATTCATGTCCGAATTACGAT
>JAOUZG010052814.1:891250-901326 GCA_026289955.1 Argiope argentata
TCGTGGTCATAAAGTCCACCAACTTGAGAGTAATACCACGCAGTCGGGGTTCTGGTTCAGAGGTGATGGTTCCCTGATTCATGTCCGAATTACGATCTGTAAATGAGTGAATGAAATACATGAATGAAGTCTGCCCTGTAAAAAGAGTTGTGACGTGGGAGTAGCTAAATTGTACTCTATTCCTTTTTGGTGCTTTTAAAAAATTCGACTCTCATTCTGCTCAAATCGTTGACGGATATCTGACAGCAGGGTAAAGTGTAATGCGTAACAACAACAGCAGCAGAATATACTGTTTTGCTTTTTGAGCTTATCTATATAGGTGTCTTTCCTGAAAAAAAATGAATTTATTCAAAAAGAAAATTCTAACCACGTATTAGAATAAGTATGTTCACTCCCACTTCGAATAATGAGTTATGAAGTATAGTGGTCTGAATAAAATGAATGGTGGATATGTTGCGATTCCTCGGTTCGAGTTGTGTTTTCTGCTTTATAACTAATATAAAAATTTCTTTTAATAACTAACTATTATAACATTTTTATATCTCTTATAAAACTGACAATGTCATATAAGGGAATTTTACCCCCGGTTTCACTATAATAAAGATGAGTATAAATTCAAAATTGTACTTAATGATAGATAAACTGTAATATAAACACTGTAAAGTAGCAGACATTTCCAAAGACATTTTGGACTAAGCACAATCATGATTTTTATTTAAATGTTCAGTTGACATATAGTTAATATTGAAAAATATTCATATGCATTCCTATCGAAATACTTTCTTTGAAAAAAAAAAACCCTGATTTTACTAGCAAACAAAAACAAAACCTGCTGAAGGAAGCTCGGTCTTAAAGACATTTAAATTTGTTTGTGAGATTGGCAGAATGTCTCAAAATTAAACGAATATCCAACTTATTGAAACAAACTAAATGTTTTAGAAAAGCCTCATTACCTGTATTACAAAATGTTTATTTAATTAGCAATATCTATTTCTTTACAACTTTAAACGAACGTAACTGATAATAATATCTTCCAATTCAGCATTAAAATAGTATTAAAATTTTATTTGGATGCAAAATTTATAAAATTATTAGTTCTTTTTCAGCTCTATTACATATTTTGGCACTATTCAGTAAGTAACTTTACGAGAGCTTTCGGGGTCAATTGCTTCCTAGAATGACGTCCGTTTTCAAATTTAAGCAAATATATGGCCTATTGCAATAAAGCGGATGAAAGCAATTGACGTATATTTAGCCTATTGCAATAAAAAAATCATGTCCACCAGTTTAATCACTAAATGTCTATTTATTCAATGACATTTAAAAATATATCCATGTCAGGTATTAAGCAAATACTATACATTTAATTTTCATTTGCACTTATAAATTCTTAAGATTTCTTTCTTCTATGTAATGTAGAATTGTGCTCGGATCGTACCATTCGTAGTAACTTTATTTAAGAAACTGAAGCTCTGTTTCAAACTCATATCTTTATATATCATCTTTTATATAAAAATAGCTTAAAAAATTATAGATTTTTATTGGATTAATTTTTTTTTTACTTATGCGTATTTTCATATTAAGGAATAAACCATAAAAATTGATAGGTTCAGCTTTAGCTTTGCGTTTAATTTTACATGCGTAAATGACTTAATTTTTATTTTTAATTAAAAAACAATTATTTGTATCTATAGTATGCAGGAAAAATCAGTAAAGGTCTCCCATTCACTTGCTTTTTCGAATAAAAAACATTTGATCGTGAAAACAAATGCTGCAAACATTAATACTCCTACAAAAAATACTCTATAAATAGCTATTTATTAAGTATTTGTTTTTTTCTATTTGAAATTACACAGAGAGAAAATAGTAAATGAACTAACCTTTGCAAAAAAATTCTAATTTTTTATTCTCTGTGCCAGCAAGCTCCTCCGTCATTTTTTAAAAGAGTTTTTTTCTATATATAGTTATATCACAATCCAAACTGCTAATTTAGAAAGTTAGTATATTTGAAAGGAATTATGGACAAAAATCCCATCAAATAAAAATAAATGTATGATTTAAAAATAGACAGTTAGTGATAGACTAGAATATTTATAGGTAGTTTATGGGGGATTCCTCATTTTAGATGAGGACTATGTGAAGTGAGAATTTTGAGAATACTAAGCTTTCCAATATTAACTTATGTGAGATTTAGAAAATAAGTAGAATACAACAAAATTGAATCATGAAATATTTTCAAAAAGTAATGAATCGAAGTGACAAATGCTTAATGGTATGCATCAGAATCCAACATGCCTTTGTAATAGTGATGCAGTGTCCTTCACTATATCGAAGGGATTCCACTTCTTTACAGAATTTTCATCTGATATTTTAAGTTGCTCATTTGAACAAAAAGGAATTTTATTTGGTGATGGTAACCAAATTATATCTCAATTATAGCTTTTTTTCCTTCTAGATATTGTTGAAGGTTATTGTTTGAGGAACATCGGTAGAATCTAACAAGTAATTAGAAGCATCATTCTTCGTCTCTGATACCTCAAAATGCTCTGAATCTTTCAGAAATTTTCCTGATTATATATATATATATATATATATATATATATATATATATATATATATATATATATATAGCATAGATGATATGAGTGTATTAAAATTAGTAGTCAAAAGTTTACATACTATCTGCGATTCTTTTATTCTTATTCTGCGATTCTTTTCTGACGATATTTTATAATAAACCCCTGACAATAATGCTTCTTTCAGCGGTGGCTAGGTTATCATCTGTACAAAAATTAATTGTGAGGTTTTTGTAACTATTATTCCACTTTCTGGATGAGAAACTCTTTAAACTGCTTTCTCTAATAACTTCATATTCTTTCTTTTTCATTTGAGAATGACGCTCTTTTTGTTCTTTCCTAATGATATTCTTTTCTTCTCTTTGGAGGCCGGGATAGTCTGGTTTGTAAGGCTTTGAATTAACCTCCCTTAGGTGGTAAGTTCAAACCCAGCCGGCCAAAGACTCTTCGTGTATGAGGTGAATGACGCACCTATAAATATGTTGTAGTCATAAAATCATCCATGTCGATATTAATATCACTGGGGGTACTGGCTCAGAGAGGACTGTTCTATAATTCATATCTAAATTATTATCTGCAGATTATTGAATGAAGTAACAAGGGTTGTGAAGTCCTACTGAATACTCTTGACCCTCGATGGTGCTATTGAAAAACGAGACGCTCTCTTGGCTTAAAAATCCCTCACCTTATCAGCGGCCTTGCCTATGACAAGTGCTATTAGAAACAACTTCTCTTTGAAGTATGTACATGGAATTTTGAATCAAATTGATAATTTTCTTGGTAATTTTCTTTTACTGTGAGTCTTCTATTCTAGTAGTATTCTTTTATTGTTATTTTTGCCTTTCGTCGACTATATAGAAAATACTAACTCTGATTCAATTTTTATACTCTTCCATTCTGTACCTAATGTAATTTTCATAATGGTGCTATTTATTTCTTCATGCCACTTTCTTTAATATTGAAATGAAGAATAATTTATTATTTAATAGTTTTAAATTTATGGTAAAAGAGTCTGGTGGAAATAAAAGAAAAAAATAAAATTTAAAATAGGAACTGACTTCTCTATTATTCTTTTTATTTTCTCCTTTATTTTCTGCCTTATATTTCAAATTTCAATAAAATGTTAGCGGTTTATTTGAATGCATCTTGAAAATTAAATTTGAATTTCTCTTTGGATTTTAAATCTCGAAAATATTATAAAAATGTATTTTCAATACGTAACTATTTCAATTCAAAATTTATTTCGGTAGAAACTTTAGAAAATAAATTGGTGTATATGTATCAGTACTTAAATAAAATTCCGCGATTTCTACAAAATATTTTTAAGCAAAATTTAAGAATCCCCGACTAAAAAATGTTTTCCCCTTCTCACAACATAATATCAGAATTCGAAATTCACTCTCTTTTTTTTTCCCCCTCTCTTCCTCGTTTCATCTAACACTCTATTTTATATTTCCTTCGCAGCTACATTTCAAATTCTAACTATCATCGCACGATTTCCGTCTACGCGAAGCAGCAGAAGAAACGGAAACAAAAAAATAACAATAAAGTCTCGCTTCCGCTATTGACAAAACCAATAAAGATCTCAAAAACAAATATAGAAGAAGACCCCAAGAGGGACTGAGAGAAAGAAAGAAAAAAAAAGAACTTACATGGGAAAAGACAGAAACGGAAAGATCAGGAGCTATCCTTTCCACAAAACTGTTTTAGATTTTTCCTTCTTTTTTTTTACCCCAGATGGCGAGCCGCAGTAATGATACACCTAAACAGTTTACCTACCTTTGGGATAAGAGTGGAACTTGGTATCTCCAAAAAAAGAGAACAAAAAAGAAAAAGGTCATGGAAGAAGTTAGTCCCAAAAGAAGTTTCCCCCGCAAAATTTTGAAAATATCTCCGAAGAAAGCGTGATTTAATGGCAATATGATCTTGAAAAGCAGGCTGGCTTCGGATCCCCTTACACTCATAATAGTGAATGCGTCATTTCATCTTTCAGGCCACGGGGACTCCTTACCTGGGAGCGTAACACGAAATATCCCCTCGATGTTTTATAAATCTTTCTTTATTTGAGGTTCTTCTTAACTTCGGCAACGGTTATGTAATGCTACTTTCGGATATAACTCTGGAAATAAGAAGTAAGTTGTTTCGAGCCGTTTAGTGGGAAGGTACATTTCCAGAAAGATTTCTATGGAATGGCTTTCATAATAATAAAGGGACGGCTCCGGTGCTCAAAATAGATTCCGCTGAACTGTCTTCCTTTAATGTCACTGATGCTTAATCAGCAAAATTATTTATACTGTCCTGGATAATTCTCCATGGTAAATATCGTAATAAAATACTTATGTGTAAAGAAAAATGCATCGCTAGAAGCTTCTATGATAGTAAAGTGGCTTCTATAATGTTTAAAATAGATTACGTGAATCTTTCTTCTTAGTTCAATATTATCTAATTAGAAAACACAATGCCGATTTTTTTAATAAATATTAGTAAATAATTATGAATAAAAAATGAATTTCCAAAAAGTTTCGATGGAATGACTTTCACACTAATAAAAAGGACTGCTCCGGTTCTCAAAATAGATTCTGCTGAACTGTCTTTAATGATACTAGTACTTAATCAGCAAAATTATTTATAATGTCCTGCTTTATTCTCCATGAATAATATTATTAAAGAATACTTACGTGTAAAGAAAAATGCATCTCTACAAAATTCCATGATAGTAAAGAGATGTTCAGATGTTCAAAATAGATTATGTGAATCTTTTGTTTTGGTTAAATAATAGCTAATAAGAAAACTTAATGCCAATTTTTTAATGAAGAATAATGGCAAAAGATAATTAAACATTGAAAAAGAATTCCTAGAAAGATTTCTATGGAATGGATTCCATAATAATAAAGGGACTGTTCTGGTGTTTAAAATAGATTCTGCAAACTCTCTTCCTTTAACTTCCCTAATAACAAATCAGAAAATTTATAATGTCTTAGGCATTTTTTTTGCGTTTAATATTGTGAAAGGAAACCTATGTATCTAGAAAAATACATTTCCAGAAAAGGTTTCCAATATAGTAAAGAGAATGTTTTGATGTTCGAAATAGATTATATTGACAATTTTTCTCCTTAGTTCACTAATAGCTAATCAAAAAAGTGCATGATAAATTTTTTTTACAAATACTGTTAATTGATATTTAGGCATAAAGGAAAATTCATTTCTCTTAATAGTTTACTAGTTCTCAAGATTCAATTGATTCATATATGTTTTTTCCTGAAAGATATTGATGCTTAGTCGGAAAAGGAATTTTAACGTCTGAAGTACATTTTAATGATGAGTATTGTTAAAGATTAGTATGTGTACGGAAAGGTACATTTCCAGAAAACGCTTCTACGAATAGTAAAGAAGTTGCTTTGATGTTAAACATAGATTTTGTCCATTTATCTTTTCCTTAATTCATTAATAGTTAAGTAAACAAAATATATAATAGCAGTATTTCTTTTATGAAAGTTGGTAAATGCTAATTATGCATAACGAAAAATACATTTCTAGGAAGATTTCCAAGGAACATTTTCTGAATTTCAAAATAGATTCAATCAACATTTCTTCTCTTAAAAATACTAATGATTAATCAGAAAAGATATTTTTTTAAAGTCTTAAGTATTTTTACAATGAGAAATATTGTTAACGTATGGACTGTATAAAACAAATGCATTTCTAAAAGAGATTTTGATGGAATTAAAAAAAGAGAGATTGCTCTTTAAAAAAAAGAGATTGCTCTCATATTCAAATTATATTCTCTCAAGTTTTATTTCATTTATATCAATAATACTTAATTTATTATTCTCTTGGCGTTTTAAAATGATGAATATTGTTAATAGGTGGTTATGGCTAAAGTAAAATTATTTTTAGAAAAGATTTTGCGTAGTACTTTTCATTATATTAAAAAGATAGTTTTGATATCTATTTGATATTTGATAGATTTAATAGGATTGAAATTTTATTTTATGAAGTTTTATAATAGCTAATCAAAAACCTTTTATAAGTTTCATATTTTCCCCACTAAATACTATTGTTTATTGGTTCTCTCATAATATTCATAGTACAAATTAAATTTTGAAAAATTAACTTTTAATTTAACCTATTTTTGATTTTAAAGGAATTTATCTAAATATTTTACTGCATTCCTCAATTAATGGTAATTAGCTGTCTTCGTATAAATTAAAAGTTAACTAAAAAGAATTTATAAGCTTTATTTTGATTTTACTCTAATAAATATTGTTTAAAAATAATAGCAGAAAAAGGAATGCATTATTCTAGAAAGACTTTTAAGTAAACTGTCTTATTATATCTAACTTTCTATGAAATCTTATAATGCTCAAATCCCTATTCTCTTTTTCTAATCGATACTAAAATAAACGCAGAATGACTATTTTAAGGGTGACGCAATTCTTCTTTTGAGATACATTGTGAATAAGATTGAAAGATTTAGCAGAAGAGATATTAAAAAAACTAAAACTCAGAATATGCGTATATGTATGATAAAATCACATTAATTCTGAGTCGGAAGTGTCCAGATTACTTCTTTACATAATTCCTTTTCTTATAAAACAGATTCGATAACAATTAATAATTTCTATGAGTCATTAATATCTTATTAAAAAAAGAATTCATAAGATATATGGCTTTTACTTTTCTAAGATAATTATTATTAAAAGATGAGTATACATGATGATACAGATAGAAATATTCAGCAAAAAGAAAATATAAAAGCCTCTTTTTTCCTACCAGAAATGATCCAATTTCTCTTTTTATTTCGCATCTCCTAATCTCTTCGAACGGATTCAATGGTTATTAATTCCCTCTACAGAATACGTATTTCGTAAAAATGAGATAAAATAAATAAATAGTATTTCTGCAGACATCGTAACTGCATCTTCAGAATAAAATATTCCGTATATTCTTTTTCAACATAAAAATGCAATAAATGGTTATTTTTTCCCCGATTATTCACTTCAAATATAATATAACAAATGAAAAGGTGTTTAAAACAACAAAGCTCCGAACACTTTCACCTCGTTTTTATTTTATAAGTGTGTGGCATTTTTAACAAAAATAATTAGGAGCTGCATTATCAACTAAAATGTTTCTAAATTAATTTTAATTTATGTGATCTTTTATTTTTTTTTAATGTTGCTTCCTTTACTTAAATACTTTAGAAATTATATTTATTTCAATTGCTTTTTGCTGTAAAATTATATTTAAATTGTTTCACAAATTTTGAATACGGCAAGATTTTTTTAGGCAACTGCATTTGAAAAATATTTTTAATCACCAAAAGAGGCTCAGAGTTTCAAATACTTTCAGTAATTTTAAGGTAAAAAGGCTCGTAAAAATTAAAACCTTCAGTACCTTTTAAGTTAAAAGGTTCTCTAAAATTTAAACATCCAATTTTTTTGGTTTTATGTTTAATAAATCAAAGTTCAAAATATTATCAAATTTTAATATGTTATATAAAGTTAAATATCTTTTTTCATGTTCATCAATAATATGGAAACTACCTTATTAAATTAAAAATCCCATTTTTTTTGTTTAATAACCATTATTATTTTAGATTAAAATCCTACATCTCCTTTTAACAACTATTTTTTTTTCAAATGTTCGTCGTGTGTTTTCTATTTGTCCAAATATTAAAAAATAAATTAGATTAATGTCATTAATTACAAGAAAACACTGAGAAATTTTTATATTACTAATGGTAAATGTTTTTTTGAATTGAGTTCTCTAATTAGTACAAAAAATGTAACCAACTAAGTTAATAAATCAATCTATCTAGAGTTTCTAAGAAATTCCTCAAAATATAATCCTTATTTAAGTATTTCAGAAAACAAATTCATCCCAATATGATTATTATAATCGTATGTTACACAATATTTTTCGAGTCTTTTAAGTAATAGAAGACAATCTTTAGATGATATCTCATATTTTCTGCAGAATACCTTCTTTAGAAATTATTTTTATATATTTATTAATCCTTAAAAGTCTTTGAATACCTTTAATATATATATATTCAATTTTGTTTTTCCAAGTATGATGAGAATGAAATAGAAAATTTTATGTCTGTTTATACCAATATAAACAAGTAAAAAATGTTATTAAACCAATATACAACTTGCCCATGGCAGCACATATGCTGATAAAAAAATGTTTGCCACTTAAATTGCATATTCTATTTTTTTTACCTTACACCCTATATCCTATTTTATTCTACAATGTTGTAGTAAAAATTACTATAATTACGGCATAGTATTTAAATCTATTCTTACCGTTTTTTACAAAAGTTTACCAAAGTTTAAAAAAATACCGTTTTTTATAAAAGATTATAAGCTAAATAAAAATAATGTTTCTTAATTTAAGCCTTATTTTTTTAAAATGACTTTTAAGAAAAACAATAATTTATTATTATATATTAAATATAATTTTTTTTATTACATATAAATTTAAAATGCCTAAACATATTAAGATATTATTTAAAGCCATATATGAAACTTCAAAAGATTAATTCCTTTTTAAAAATTTCTGCTTCTTTTTTTTCGATTCTAAATTTTTCACAGATTTAAGTAATTTTTTTTCCAGTCAACTTTTGTCCAAAAGGCATAATCCCTATTTTTACATTTATTTGGAGAGATTATCAAAATCTGACAGCTCAAGTCACCAGAAATTCGACTGCAGTTACGCCCGCTGACCTAATAAATGTCTCCTCGAAGTACACGTTATTAATTCACCCCTATTAAATTCGAACTTATCAAGTGTCCTTCATTACATAAATCTAGCGTAACTAAACTCTACTCACGTCAGCTTCTATGCGAATCAGAATTGCCCGTGATTAGGCGAGACCTTAAAAGCCGTAACCCGTTGACAGTTAGTAATAGAGATGGTGACTTGTATGAAATGACTGATGAATTTCTGAGATGTAATGCAATAATTAGCAAATCTCCAATGCACTGCTTGTCCAGTCTCAGCCTAGAGGCAGTTGCGCAAGTATTTACGCGCCCATAAGTCAGATCTAGGTGATGTGTGTTACAGTCATCGGGTTTGCCAATGTTTCTAGACGGCCCTTAGGCATAGTAATTCGATTATGTAAGACATTATGATATAATGCGATGTATGGTAACTATTCCGAATGACTATTCACACATTGCACATCCGATGTAGTAAATTTGAATCTGTGTGCCATATATGAGTTACAAACATACCAACACTGTATAGTATGTAAAACAGGACAAATTTAGAATTGAATATTGAAAACTCTGATTTGAGTTAAGTATTTCTTTACAGTATCTATAAATAAAAGTTTAAAATTCTTCTAAGTCTTTAATTCGCAAAGGATCAAAAACTATAGTAAATCTTTTTAAGTGTGTAAATTAAATAAGTAGATATTGTAATGAATTTTGTGTAAATTACATGTAAATATTTCTGAATTGTTGTGTAAATTACATGCAAATATTTCTGAAT
>JAOUZG010052814.1:901599-929939 GCA_026289955.1 Argiope argentata
GTAAATATTTCTGAATTGTTATGTAAATATTGTAAATATTTCTGAATTGTTATGTAAATATTTCTGAATTGTTCTGTATATTTTAAATGTATAAAATTAATTCTAACGGAATCGCAAGTCTAATCGAGAAAAGAAAATTCTAAGCGAATTTACAACAGAAGATCGCCATATTTCATCAATTTGGCGATATAGATGTGTTGACGATATAATAGGATTTATAATAGTTTTTATTACCTAAAATGTATAGTAAAAGCTAAGAAATAAATATTTGTTCTTAAAGAACACTGGAAATTTCTGGACTTGCATGGAACGAGCGAGCCCTTTCGACGGTTGCTCCGTCCACTTCAGTGGGACACTATTTAAGAATCGTCTTAAAGGAGGGAAGTTAATTGAGTTCAGAAGGCCAGCTACATTTGGTTGGCTTAGAAAGAGAGAATCTCTTCTCCAGCTCCCGTGTGGATCTATAGAATTATTTATATTTTAAATTAACGTATTACGTAGAAAGAATTCGCTGTGAATTTTTGTAGCGTTGCGATTATATAATATAATAATACTAAATAATGAAGACATAGAGAATAAATACATAGATAATAAAGCCTACGTCTTCTTATCCTTCTTGTGTAAGAATTATTATTATTCATAAAAATATATATTTTATATTAATGTGTGTTCTTAGAATTTTATATGATTAATTAATTCTTAGAAATTTATTTTAATTCATATTCAGAAATCTATGAACGAGGAAATACTGAAGATCCTGAATAATAATTAACACACATGTAAATGGTTTGGAGTTGTATATCACCAGCATCAATTATGCATTACTGTTGTTGCAAATTCCAAATATTTTGTCACGTTAGTGTTTATTACATCATATATATTTTATAAGCACCGGACGATATGGATTAAACAACTAAGAAAACTAACATATTTAGGTATTAATTTCAAAATCAGTTTAAATTAAATTTTTATTAATTAAATTCAAATTTTAAAAAATCATTCCTAAGTTATTTAATTAAATCACTGGTTATTTTTAATTATATGCTCAATCGGCCCAGTTTTCATCCAAATTGACTAAATTTTCCTCCGGATTGGGAAAACGCGGAATAAATTTTTTCCCCATTTAAAAATCACTTATGCCCCAAATCACCACATTTCCCTGAACGGCCACTGAAAATATGTTGCTTCTCTGCAACCGTCCCTAAATAAAGGTCAACTTTTAGTATAGTCTGATGAGAAGAAATTACGAAATAATCAATGTCAATTTTTATTAGCAATGATCCAACAGATAATTTCCAGAAAATCTCAATGCTTAATTATGTCAAGAGATATAATCGTTAGTACCTTCTTACTTACGAACGATATAATGTTAAATAAATGAAGAAGGACATGTGATAAATCAATTGATATTTTTTCTTGATACTTGAAACAATTATCAGTCTTTTAAGATAGTTTAGAACTATTCAGGGACTAACTCCCAGTTTTTATCAGCGGTCGCATGACGTAAATGATGAGCAGCCAATCTCCCTTCCAAATTTCTCAACTACAGTAGCAAAGTTTACAAACTGAATGAAATTGTTTAGAATTGATTAAACACAATTTGTGGTAGATAATTGAAGAAACAATTTTTTGTGAAATTGTGTTTTTAAAAATTTAAATCGTATAAAATAGGAATACGAAAATCATCGTAACTTCCTGAGAAATAGAAAAAAATCTAACATTTTTTTAAAAAAGAAAATTGATCAAATACCAAAAATATTAATTAAAAATTATATATTTTCGAAAAAGAAACGGCCTTTTAAAGTAGCCACCTATCTTGAAAAGACAGCTACTGCACTTTGCACTTAAGATATAAAATTCAAAATTAGTTTATAATAGCTATAATTGTTGCTTTTTATACTAATATTTTTAAATTATAGGCTGCCTGATTATTTTATTTTCATTTGCAGTTTCTAAACATAATGAACAGCTACTTTTCAATACAGTAAGGCACAGAATTGAAAATTTGAGTAGAATTCAAACAAATGATTACCCAAACACCAATAAAAGAGATAAAGAATGAAAATCTTTTTGTATATTAAACTATTAATTTCCAAATCAAAAATGAATTCAATTATTTTCATATATTAAAAATCTTTAAGGTACATAAATTCACATTTCAATGTTAAAAAATAGATAAAAGTAATTCTATCAGAGTGTTGTAAAAGAATGAAGTACTGAAGTAAACAAATGAGGTTAAATAAAGGCTTGAATTTTTGTTAGATTATTAATAATTATTAATATATATATATATAATATGAATATAATTTTAATATTTTGTTATATTATTAAAGATTCAAGTAAAAAGGAAATGCTTGAAAACAAAAATTCGATATCATATAAAATGAAACAAAGTCGATTATCCTCATAAGACAAGCCATTTTGGAGAATTATCAAATTGAAATCTAATTCTAAGCGAGTAGAAAAACGAACTTGGACCAAGGAGCTTGAATGAACTTGGTAAAATTAGCTAGAGCGAACTTGGACCAAGGAGCTTGAATGAACTTGGTAAAATTAGCTAGAACGAACTTGGACCAAGGAGCTTGAATGAACTTGGTAAAATTAGCTAGAACGAACTTGGACGATAATTAAAAAATCAGAAATATTCATCAGAAAGATTAATTGCAATTCTAAGCGATGTAAAAATAATTGTTTGTGGATCGTTCTAATATAAATGACCGAAAATACCGAAAGAACTTATGAAAATTATTTTTAATAAACAATAAATAAACTTTAAAATAAAACTGACGAAATAATTTCTAGTCAACAACTTTTGTCCCAAAGTTCGTAACTAAAGGATCTACAATCTGTTCTGTAGATCTTCAATTAAACACATACCTGTAGGATATACCACAGAACTATTCTATTTTGCCATCAGTTGATCCTGTTGTCCCATTTTAAGACAAGATTCAAACCGAGAATCGTAAAAGTTAGATAATTTCTCTGCAGACGATAATTTTAATTAATACAACATTCCAGATCAACGCCATCTGCCGAGCTTTCGAAACACCGAGGGGCATATGACCTTTTGGGCATATGACTGCGCTAACTAAGTGGTCAGTCGTTTCAGTCACATAATACACTTTTCTAGATTTCTGTCTTCCTAGAGGAAATTGTTTAACTTTCTGTTTCTTTTATTTGTCCCCGTTTTAATCCATTTCCTAATTCCCTGTAAAAACTCCCCCTTGTAAAATTGCCCCTTTAAATCTAAGTGAATTTTTAAATTTTATTAAAGAAGTCTTTTCAACCTTCGTTTGCATTAATTTAATCTTTGTTTTGAAACCGAACCCGCAGATATTTAATAAAAACCCAGACATTTCTCTGCTAAATGCCCCACTATTTGAAGAGTAACGTTTTTTTAGATTTGGTTTGACTCCCACATACATTCGCGTTCATTATATTATAGATGAATAAATTATTATCATCAATTTCATAAATAATTTAATATTTTAAAGAACAAATTTAAAATTTTATAGATCAAAATTAAATATCTCATAATTAGCAAATATAAGCTTTTCTAATTTCACCAAATAATATATGAACAAAATAATCATAATATATATTTGCCAAGCATAATACGTGTATTTGATATGATAAAGTATATATTTGAAGCAATATATAGACTTAAAAAACCATTAATTATTTTCTAAATAAAACTCTTTCATGTCACACGAAACAAGATAAATTAAATATGAAAACTAAATATGTATCTATATATATTCAAAATTCATAACAGTATATATTCAAAATACACAACAGTATGTATTCAATATACATATAGCACTATATATTCAATATATATATATAGCACTATATATTCAATATTTGTAATAGTATACATTCAAAATATATAATAGTATATATATAATAATATATATTCAAAATATATAATAGTATATTTATAGTAATATATATTCAAAAAATATAATCATTCGCCAATATTCGCCTTATTTATAGAAGAATATCCAAAAAATTTCTATAGCTTAATAAAAGAACTTCAACATCATGAACAATTAAATTGAGAATTTCAGAAAGAAAAGAGCAACTGCCTATTTTAATATCTAATTTACTAAATTTATGAAGAAATCCAAGAAAAAAATTGCATTTAGACCCTACATAAAATAACTTGAAAATGACCCAATCAATCCTACATGAATGGAATCTCTTTTGAGTCGAACTTTTTACTCCTAAATACAGTTATCGAAGAAACGAATAAGACATTCCATTACGGGAAATATAGACTTTTATTCCCCTAAAATATAGTCTCGTTACCCAGGTAATGAGGCATCGGAAAATAGTTGCATTTTACTGTGTGGATTAAACTACACATATAAACTGTTATAGCTCTTTCTGAAACTAAAATAACTTGAGAGAATTGCCAGTGCCTTTCTGATTTATGCCTAAATATGCGTCTCAAATGTTAATTTCTGGCATTAGCTGAGCCTATAAGCGTAGATCCGGCCGAGTTGTCGCTGCGAATGCCTGTAATAGCAGGCTGTGCTCTTGATTTACAGGCAATCCATCGTCGGCAAGGGCATGCACGAATAACAGCTATTTCGTCGAATTGACTGCCGAAATGTACTTTATATATGAGCGTATTGATTTTGAAAAGCAGGATCTGCCAAGATACTCGAAGGACAGTTTGTTTCACTAGCAGGAAAGGGAAAGGTAACTCATCATCGCTGGCGGAAAAAAAGGGGAGATAAGAAAGGGAAGGCTTTTTTTATCCGTCGAATATTTTTTTCTCTTATCATAATATTTCCTTTTTCAAATTGTATTGAATAAATGATTATTTCAAACAAAAGAAATGCTTTCTAATGTGAAGATTATGAAATGCATTAGGAACAGATTGAGAATGTATAAATCTTAGTAAAAATTTACAAAATATCTGTTTCATTATTTTCAAATAATTATTAATTATTTTATTTTTATGATAAAAATTAAAAATGTAACTTCTTTTAGTTAGCATAGTATGCAATAAAATAATATATTTTTATTTAAAAATTATAAATCCGTTGAATAATTTTTCTCTTATAATATTTCTCTTTTCAAATTGTATTGAATAAATGATTATTTCAAACAAAAGAAATGCTTTCTAATGTAGATATTAGGAAATGCATTAGAAACAGATTGAGAATGTATAAATCTTGGTAAAAAAAACTACAAAAATATATGTTTTGTTATTTTCAAATGATTAATAATTACTTTATTTTTATGATAAAAATTAAAAATTTACCTTCTTTTAATTAGCATAGTACTCAATAAAATAAGATATTTTTATTAATTTTTTTTACCAAAATAAAATAGATTTATTAATTTAAGGAATCGGGGCATCTTAGACAGTGAAAATCTTTAAATTCAGTTATAAATTAGAAGGAATACTTCGGCAAGTAATTTTATATCTGATGTAAAATTGTGTGTAGGTAGAAACGGTAAGCCGATTTTATTATAAATCTTCAAAAAATATTTGTTTCATAAGGTATTTACTGATAAAAAATAATTATTTGTATTACTGCAATTATAATTCATAGTCACTCACTGGAATGTTCAGTATACAAAAAAATGTCCTCCCTCATCCAAAATCAACATAATATAATATAGATTGAATAATTACAACACAAATATGTTCATTTTAATTTGTTTGAAATGAAAATTGAAAACGTATTAATTATTATATCATTTGAAGCTTCACAAATACAAGCTGTATTTCATTATAAATAAACTCTAACAATAATATTACTTAACAGATATAAATAAAAATAGGTTTTTACAGATTTATTATACAACTTAATAGTGAAATAAAAATTTCCAACAAATCCAATGAAAAGATATTGACATAGGGGAGTTATTTTTTAAAAACTACTTAAATGAAAAGGTACATAACATTTTTCTTTATCATAGCAACCGCTTTCATCAATATTTTTAGAAGTTAATGAATGTTTATCGTTAATTTATGAGCATTACACCTTTCCTATTACACGTATATATTTTTTTAATTAGGGTGGTATCTCCTATTTTTAGGTTACTAAAATTGAAAAAAGTGGCTTTTCCAAAAGTTAAAGATGTTAAAGTTTTTTAAATTGTTTTTTCCAGATAACAAAACTATTGAAAACTACATTAAGTTGAATAGTAATTAAATTTTACCGAAATTTTACTTCTAACATTTAATATGCATTTGAATTGGATGAAAAAAATTTCATTTATATGCGACACAGGGAAATACGACAAGACTTTCTTCCCCTTATATTGAGTCGTTGTAACAGTTCATTGCTATCATTCTTTCAACTCCTTCCCTATTCTTACAAAAAAAAATTGTTCGTGTAATATGAAATTTTTCTGCACTTTAGTCATTGCATCATCGCATATACGGTGAATAGGTTCAAAGCTAAATAGAGGGAATAAAGATATTAAAAAGAAAATTTTATTTTGAGTATCTTTACAAAAATTTAAAAAAATAAATCACCCATTTCTGTTGCTCGTTTCCATTTTACAAAAACGTTTGTTTGTTTTTAAGGAAAATTTGCAAAGATATTGATGAAAAAATACCGCAGATAATTTTTTTATCGCAAAAAAACTACAGAATTAACTAATCAAAACCTTTAGATTCTATAATGTATTTACACAAAACAATGCTTTTTCATGATGAAAAAAACAAACTTACATTTCCAATGCCTTTCCCTTGCAGCCCATATATATTATATAACATAGCATGATATTAAATAATATTCATATTGATTTTTGATATTGTTGAATATTGAATAATATATTATTGTACAATATTGTGCAGTAGGCTGTGCTACTTGGGACTCTAAAATATTTATCCAAAGTATGATGTTCTTCGTTCTGATATTATATATATATATATATATATAAGGATGTGAAATTTAGTCAAACCTGCTTAATGAAATTAAATATAGTTAAAATACCGAATGAATCATACATTCATCAAAAAAGCACACTACTATATACACATAAAATTTTAGTAAAAAGTCAATTCTCAACCGTTTAAAGCAATGCTAACAGTGAAAATATTTTTCATTTTTAATGAGAAATATTCATTTAATGCGAGTATACATGTAGATCACTTGATTAAACGATAAAAAAGAAATAAATTTTATTATGCTTTAATTTATCATGTTTTTAACTGATAAATAATGAAGGATTCCATTAAAAGTAGTAATATTTGTAGATTATTTTTTGCTAGGAATAAAAGGGGAAAAAACACCCATATAAAAATTATGAAAACCTGAAATTCTTCAAAATTTTTATTAAAAAACCCAAAAACAAAACGTTTTGTAAACAGGACTTGCTATATAAATACGATAAAAATGCATCTCATCAAAAATTGAGAATCATTTATTTTTTTTAAATGAATGAGAAGACATAACAGATTAATAAACAATTAGATAAAATATACAGCTTCTCTATTGAGTATACTAAAAAATAAGGGTTTTTTTTCGTGCACTGTTTGATAGAAAATATCGCAAAATAATAGATGCTTTAGAAAAATTCAAGGTATATATGAATTTTACATTCTGTTTGAATTTCTAAATATTTTGTATCTTTTATATTCATTCGAATAAAATTGAATAAATTTATTTTTCCTTGTGTATTAAATAGGTACTACTTAAATTCTAATTTAAATTCTGATGAAATATATTTGTTATATGTAGTTAAAAAAATCGTAATTCAAAACCGCGCTGCTCTAACAAAAATTGTTTAAGCGTTAATTAACCATATTAATGAGATATAACTTTAGTCTGTTGCTTAATAAATACATTTTCGAATAATAAACGCTACAATATCAAAATATTAAAAAAATAATGTGTCATGTAAAAACGATGCATATAGTTTAACCCCTTAACCGGTTTGCCCGTACGCCGTACGTGCATCGATTTATCGAATTTTAAATGTTGTAAACAACAAATAAATCATTCATACCAATTATAATTCAATAGTAAAATGACTTCGAATACTTAGATAAGCCAAGTATTCCATAGATTTTCATTTTAATCAAAATGAGAAAATGTTCCCCAATTAGAAGGTGTCATCTTATTAGATAGAAAGGAAAATAAACCAGTTAAGGGGTTAAAGTGATAAACATAGCAATATACAAGTACCAAAAAATCATATTTAAATTATTCAATTTAGGATTTACATTTGAACTAAAATTAATACTGAAAAAATAATAATACAATGCATTAAAAAAATTAAAATAGTGTTTGTCCTATACATTTAGATGTCGAAATTAAGATATAAGATTAGATTTAGCCGCGTCCAGGCACAGAGGTATATCGTCTTCCTCGTGATCTGGGAGTCCTGGGTTCAAGTCCCGGTTCGGGCATGGTTGTTCTTTATCTATTCAATCTATGATATGTTTGAATGTGCCCCTCCCCCTTTAAAAAAGCTTTGTATGCGTAAATGTGATTAGTTAGTTGGTGTTCTGTATGTATATGTCTTTATGTAGTGTGTTGTCTATTTCTGTAAGTTCCGTGTGATACTTAATGGTGCTCGGGGATTTCGAAATGTTCAATAAAAAAAGCTTAGATTTATAAATTAAAAATTATTTAAGAATGCTCTGTTTCCCTTAAATATTACAAAGACATTTAACGCAATATCTAAACAGTTTAACGGTTTTCATCGAGTTTACTCATTATGGAAAAAGTCCAACATTTTTTATTATGACGAGTGTTTTCGTCGTGTAAGAAGTAGTAACATCGCTGAATTTCTGAGACATAATATAAATATGCATTTTCCCAAGAATTCGAAACAATTAATTGGTTAAAACAGATTTTATTCCATTTTTTAATCAATATTCAAAAAAAAAATTCTGAAAAATATTTGAAATATAATTTTTGTCTGAACATTTCCAAATGATCAAATCTTTTTTTTTTTCTTTGCTAAAAATGATAAAACTGCAAAAGAAGTGGAACATATTTTTCAGAAAAAGAAAACGTTAAATCGGTTTTTCTTTTGAACCTTAAATATGCAAACCACTTTTAGATAAACCTGAAAGATGATATGGAAGCAAATGTACCTTTTTTTTCAGGGAACGAACACATTTCCAATTTTTAATGCTTTTTACCAACTCAGATCTTGCTGAAGTATAATTTCAGTCCTTTTATAGTCCGTAAAAAGGTATATCAAGGACTGTCAAGTTACTTCAAAATATAGAAGTTCCTTTTATACCGATTTATCGCTTGGCGCTCTAAAGATAAGCTTTTCTCGCTAATTGCGCCAACTAATGCTGCGATTAGCAGTAGACATGCAGGAGAGATAAGAATTCGGGAGTTTTAGGCCATTCAGACCATTTTCCTTAAATGACGCAGGAATATTACGAGTTTCAGAAATGTAACTTTCCCTCTTCGCTTTTAAATGGCTTCAAACTTTAGATGTCTTTTTGTTAAAAAATGACTTAGTCTAAAAAAGGACATTTTATCTATACACAATTCTCTATATAGTCGCGGAATATTCACAGGGGAAAAATTTATAAATTGGAAGTGATTTTTAATAATCTACATATTGCTTAGAATGTTGAAACAAAAATTATTTATCTATATTCTTTATTTTTTTTAACTAAGCAGCATAATCAAGACATGGTTTTATAAAATGCATTTTGTTTAACTCTCAAGCGTTAAATGTCAATTCATAAAAAACTTACGTTAAAAAAATACATTCTATCTTTATTAATAAATCTTAAGTTATTGCTTTTTGATTTCACAATAATATGATTGGCCTTTGAACTATTGGTTTAACACATTAAGTTAGCGTACATCACAATTTAATTTTAAAATTTTGGAATAGTAATATTCATTCATTCATTCAGTTGTAAAGTGATTAGTTTGCTGATCTTGAGATGACTTGCTATGCCTTTGACCACTTTCAATTAAGCGTCATGAACTCTAAAATTAAACTAAGCCATGTTTTCGTATTCGATCAAATGATTATTCCTTTTTTTTAAAAAAAAAATTCTTTCGTCAATATAATGTACGAAATTTATATTGAATCCATTGAATATTTCAAGAAATGTTAGAATGGATATTATAACTTTGTGGTAAAAATATAACTATTTTTGTTTTATTTTATATTTTTTTATCCGACTTTCATTTATCCGAATAAACTGCTGTTAGTGATTAAGTAATATATATATATATATATATATATATTCTGTTATTCGCTACTCCATTCGTTACTTAAAAATAAAAGTGTTTATATTTGCGCTTCTTCATGGGCTTCTTAATAGACTAAACTCATGTTTATTCAATTCAGTGGTCTAAATATTAGCAGTATTACTTAATGGTTTGTTAGATTACTAAACATATCTTTGGTACTCTGAATCGGCCATTTTTGATATTTTAGGGTTAATTATAGAGTATGGTACATTGTTTCAGGAAATAACTCGTTTGTTGAAAATATTTTGTGAAACTACAACTAATATTCTGACTTCGAACAATTAATCCCTTTTTTTTCTCTTTTTTTACTGAAATTCAGCTGTATTAGGAATAACTAAAAAATGAAAGAATTATTATAATTGCTTATTAGGTTTTGAAATTCAATTTCATCACTAATCCTTTGCATTCCGAAAAATAATTAGATGCAAAATCATTCACCTAATACAAAGTTATTGCATTCAAAATTTGTTATTGCTTTGAAAAATAAATATACATAATTCTTTTATGTCTAATTTCTCTGAAAAATTAATCTACATCTCTTAATCATTATGTATTAGTTTTTAACAATTAAATTTGAAAAATAAATAAGTAAAACGTCAAATTGATGCACATCTTGAATGGTAAGTCAGAAACACCATCGGAGTGCCAAGGGTAAAGTCATATCAATCAATTATAGCAAGAACTGTTCCCAATTACAATAAAGGCTGTAATTTTCTCTCCTGATTTCTCCATTTTTAATTTTGTAACTTGTAAAATACAAAGTTCTTTATGAATATTAATTAGAATAAATGTTACTTCATACACCATTCAATGAATATATATAATTCAACGATTGAATGATTACTTTATGAATGTTAATTAGTTCTTGGAATTGAAGCATCATTTTGCTGAAATGTATATTATCTTTTTGAAATGAGAGAGGAATAAAATAAAAAAAGCATAATTGCACTGAAATGAATAAAATATATTCCTAAAAGAAGAAAAAGTTAAGACAAAATATTAATGATTAAAAGAGATATAATTATTCTTCTCTAAAAACTGATAGTTTATCCGCATTAAAGACTAGTGAATATGTTGCTTGCCACATTCAACTGTTGAACTGAAACGCACTGAAATTTATGAGAAATAAACTCCAAAATAACTCTTAAACCTTCAACTTATATGTATGCTTAAAATGTAACATGAGCTAAAAATTGCAATGATAAATAATAAATGCAGTCTACTTCAAAAGCAGATCCAGAAGTCAGAATATAAAATAGATGTCTAGTTAAAAATATTGTTGAAAACTGTGTATCAGGTTCTGCTTCTTTTCAAACTCTTGATTCGTTCTTATAATCCTACCTTCCAAATTTCTTCGAATTTTACTATCTAGATTTCTTATATATATATATGGACGAATATGGAATTTTTCAAAGAATTTCAAGAAGTTCTTATTTTGAGTTTTATTCCAAAAATTAGGAAGAAATAATCCACGAAGAAAGAATTCAAAATAAATTAATGCATTCTAGTTCATTATATATTTCTGAATGTTTTCTATAAGTAAAGGCTTCTTTTTCTCAAACTAAGATGACACTTGTAACACAAAAAACCTAAAGTAGTTCAAGCTCCCGACTGAGATTATATATTAAACAATTGAAAGGGGTCTCCTTAAAACTTTCTCGAATACTCTCCAATGAACTTAGCATAACAGAGATTGCCTGGCTAGTCACTTGAGTACAATATTTACAAAATATTATCTTTTTGTGTTAACTGAAACTTTAATCAAAGAATACGAAGAATGTAGCTTATACAGTAATCAATTGATATTATCTAAAAAAAGAAATTAAAGTTAATTTTTATATTAGTTCATATTTTTCCCGGTTCTATTCCATACAAAAATTTAGTTGTGAAAAAATAAAGTTAAAAAATTGTTACGTTAATTCGGAAAATAGACAATTAAAACAACCGCCTGCAACATGACTGCTACATAAAATAAAAGAATCATAAACTTTCTTATCTAAATTTGTGTCAATATCAAAATTTGTTCATTTGGCATTGGATGAAAAATGTTTTAAAATTTTTATTTGTTTATTTCAATATGTAAAATAAATCTAAAAATATGACATCTTAATCTCTTCAACAATTTACTAAGTTCTTGGAAACAATCAAGGATCTCTTATATAAATATTTCTGATAACTCTTCCAAAACAAAGAGCGACTTTAAATTATTCATTCGAATTTCCGCTTCAACACTTTTGAAAAACCGGCTGCGATAACCAAAGTGTTTCTTTTCCCTCGGTTTAAACGTGACTTGCACTTGCAGCGCCCTGCTGATGAGCCAGCAAAGCACTGAAAATTATACGAAACAAGATCAAAAGAAGCCCCGGAGCTCTCGATTGGGATTGTCCACCGAAAATGACACTTCAGCTAAAAGGATCTCCTCCATCATGATCGATACACCCCATTTACGAAGCCCAAACCGAACTATCTGAATCTTTGACAAGTTCAAAATTAGGTTTCATTCTTGTCAGGCTCGATTACTTCATTGGAATGCGATTCTTTGTCAACAGCTTACCTCGGCTTACCTCTTTTTCCTGGGGCGCTTTTCTAGTTCCATAAGTACCAAAAATCCTTCTGACGTACGCTTCTGTTAAGTACACCACCCCTGGCCCACCCCCATCGCATTCATTGAAAGCATCTTAAATTAACGGAAGTGTAATTCAGGACCTTCACTTCTGTTTGAGATATAGATTAATGGGAATGTTCTCGGTATTTTCTTCGGGAGAGTGGAATTAAGATTAATAGCGAGATTGGTTTTCTGTTGAGTAAGATCTCTCTCTCTCTCTCTCTCTTCGATGATGTTTGAAAAGCGAAATATGATTTTAAAACTTCCTTTAATCGAGCATACACTCAACTTGAGTGCTTTAAATTATTTGATTAAGGAGAATTTCTAAGATTTATTTAATGGGAAGTGGAATAAGTACTTAGGCAGAATTTGTTCGAAAAAGAGAATTTAATCCTTGTACTATTTTCTTTAATAGTTTAATTGATTATTTCAAAAATGCAATGGAGCTGATTTTTTTATATAAATAACTTTTAATAATGTCTTTCTGTAGTTTTAATAATATGAAAAGGATCCTTTTTAGTTTTAAATTGTCTGCCAAGTTTTCCATTTTACATCTAATGGATTTTAAATTGGATAGTACTTAAACTTTCGCAGAGAAATGATCAGTATAATATTTCATTTATTCTTTTTGAATGTGCAGTTATAATAATATTTTATGTTAACGCATAATTTATTGTTTATATATCTGATTATTTTATCTAGTTTCCGGCAAATCTAATTTATTACCTAAATTTATAATAACCATACTTTTGTTCCCCTTCAATTTTTTTAAAAGGACAATTATGGCACAATATAAAAGCAGGGATGACATATTTTGAAAAGATATATTAAATTATAATATTAAAGAATAATATCCCATTTATAATTTAATATACAATATAATTTATATATCTAATGAAGAATATTTTTTCTTTGTAACTCAATATACAATATAACCTAATTTGTTTCTCCATTGTTTAAGCTATTAGGAAACTAATATTTTTGCTTCAAATTTTCTGTCAGCAGTTTTGACTGAAATATATAAATAAGAAAGAAAAATAAAATAATATATTTCGCTATTTAGACTATAAAAACTATTCTTTCAAAATTTGCTGAAAAACTTTTATTTAGTATTAGTTAACCCCATAACAGGCACGTCCTCAAACTCTCCTTCGATAAAGACCTGATTTGGACGCATCAAAACTTTTCTTGAAATTTAGTGATGAAAACTTTTCAGTAAAAATCGTTTTTATAAAAAAGAGTGATTCCACTCTGCTCCCGTACATAAAAAATGACACCGAAGTTTCAGACACTAGAATTTTTCCCTAATCCGGGCTCAAATATTCCAGTTTTATCTCAATATATTTCAATTAGTATTATCTTCAATTATCACTTTCAACGGGATAATAGGTAGCATATATATTTGAAAATTGATGGATTTAATCATACAAGTGAAACAAAAACTGCAACATTATACAGTCACGTCATCTGGCCACGACTTAAAATTACGAAGAACATAACAAAAAATTCTTCATATTATAGCACTATGAATCCTAAATTTCAAAATGTAGATCAGTAAGCTTAAAACAATTATTTATATAGTTAATTACTTTTTTTTCTCAGTTCCTACGCGTTTATTAGAAAATTATTATTTTGAATATAACTTATTCTAAATAAATCGAAATTTTAACAATATCCATAATAATACAAAAATACTTTATTACCAATATCTCTTATACACCACTTCAAATGGCAAAGCATAAAATAAGAAAATAGGTTTTATAGCTGGGCAGATTTCCATGCAACTTTATTTTTAATAAATAAAAAATTATATTAAAATGTGTAAGTAGAATTTCGAGTGTTTTGATGAAATTTAAAATGTTATTGTTTACTAAAAGCGCTCATTTTTTTAATTTTTCGCCAAACTATGATAAAATTCTTTTTCTTGAAATTTTCAATGTAATTATATTCAGATGTTGCTAGATAATTTTTAAAGGCATTCATTTGAAATTACAAATCTGATTATATATAATGACGAATGATGAGCTGACTGAAAATAAAAAGCACCGTATTACTGTTAAATGATTTGCTATGAATAAGCGTTTTATAGATAAAAACTTAAAGAATAACTAATAAAAAACCTTAAATAGTTTTAAGCTTAGTGCAAACTTAAAACTATTAGAACTATATATAACATAAAGCTTAATAGAACTATATATAACATACTTCACTGAGTTTAAAATATTTGTTACACTGTGGTTTATCAGTTTTTTCATGTTTGAAAAAGGGAAATTTGTGTTGATTTTCAAGCTGTTTTCTCATCTACTAGAATGTTAACATATTTCTTTATGTTATAAATATTATTTAATATCATTAAAACCTAATAATTAGTAAGCAATTAATTGATTAGTTTATTTTGATTTTTATCAGAGAAACATTTGTATTTATAACACTAAGAAAATTTTGTTTACATGATCAACAATATATACAAATTATAAATATTAACTAATGTATATAAAATCGAAATATCATAGTATTAAAGATTCATACATAAATTCTGAAATGTAAACAAGAGACCATGACGAAATACAACAAGAAAATAAATACATAAAAATTATTAACTTCATTACAATAATTCTTATTTTGAATTGAATTCTCTTTTAAAGAAATTCCGTTATCTAGCTTGATACAATAAACGTGATACGCTTTTATGATTTCGTAATGATCTGCTGAATTTAAAAAAAACAATTTTTACTTTAGTATGTAGTTTTTTAAAGAGTTAATATAAAAATACTGCAAGAACTATTTACATGATATAATAACTTTTTGCATAAAAACCCGCTTTGAGACATATTTTTGGACTCATGACTTTGATATTCTTAGATTTGTAATATTTGGTCTGCATTTATTAAATACGTCCCATTAATTTGCAGAAAATTAAATGAATTACCTTGATGAAATTCATTCGCATCAAAGTTAAATATATTTTTCACTACCTTCAACCTAATACTTATTAAAAAGATAAAAATTTCTACTGTTTGATATTTAATTTATAATAACGTAGCGAGTAAAGAGAATTATTTATAAGTAGTGCTGATAAAACTACAATTAAAGTAATTATTCATTCTTAAATAACTTACCAGTTTACCCATTAACTTTTTCTATAACAAACTAGGCTGCTGGAATGTTAAGGTCATGTCAAAACAACATCAGTCCCTCATTAATCTAAAGTTTCCACAACACTGGATTCTCAATATCATAAACACAAAAGTCAACTAAACACAAACATGCATTTTTCATTATTTACTTCTGACCAATCGTATTTCAATTCACGCACAAAAGTGTTACCTTCCTACAGAAATGATTTGAACTACCGTCTTCAGTCAATTGTTTCCAACAGTCAAAAAACAAAGACGATTGCAGTATGCAAATGAAAAGGTGTCAAAGAATCTTAGAGATAAAATTTTAAAAGTATGATTAAATTGCAAACAATCCTATTATCAAATCTGTTGCCAAATTTATAAACCAAGGAAATAAAAACAAAGTCAATCATTGGTGGATTTATGTCAATTGTAAAAATAACAGTGATAGCAGACAGTGATGACCGTTTGCGAATCATGCAGCTGTGGAGATATTTGGATTCGAAAATCGGATTCGAATTTTAGTAATTATCCACCTGTTATCCATCAGTATTCCGAATAGCTGTATCCATGTATTAACTGTCCATGTATTTCCATGTATTAACTGTAACCGTGTATATTAGATTTAACCGTAATATGCGTCTCTGTATGCATAAAAACCAATATTGGCAATGACATTAATTACCGAATTTCTTCATGTTGAAATATAAAAGAACCCCTTTGCCTTGTTTTAAAGTGATTCACCTTATCTATCATTTCATCAATCACTCAGCATTGTTCTTCTTTCTACAATATAATTTAATGCAATTCAAAAGATAAGATCTAGTGCACCAGATATTCTGTGAAAATGAATTGCTATATATATTTTATTCTAATGTCTACTGTACGCTATTGAAACAGAAACTATTTAACTTATTTAATATCATTGTCACTATCACAGAAAAGTACAAAGATTAGACAATCAAAGTCAAAACGTTTTATTTGCTTTCAAAGTACACGATACCATTATGACAATGTTAAAAGAAAAACAACAATTTTATTATGTTAGTACCTTGTCCTTCAATCATCAATAATCAATTCACATAATCTTTTACACTTATTTCCCAACAAAGGTTTTATCCTACTCTTTTTCCGAATACGGTTCTTGAACTTGTTTAAGGATATGAATGTCTTAAATAGTAAAGCCAAACACTATTATAAGATCTTTGACTTAGGTAGCATTTTTATTGAATCGAGCATGCGAATATGCATTTTATGCCGAACAATTGAAATCGGAATATGGTTCAAATCATCAATTGTAGTCACAAGTTCATATCTAGAATTTAATAAATTTAAGGTATTGCCTTTTAACCCCTTAACAAGTTTATTTTCTTTGCTAACTAATAAGATGGCCCCTTCTATTTTGGGAGTATTTTCTTATTTTGATTCAAATGTAAATCCATCGAATACTTGACTTATCTACGTATTCGAAGTCATTTTACTATTGAATTATAATCGTTATGAACGTTTTATTTTTTGTTTACAACTATAAAAATTCGATAAATAGATGCACGTACGACATACGGACAAACCAGTTAAGTGGTTAAACATGAATTCGCAAAAGATAGACATACTTATAATCATTATATAAAAACTTTCATTGATTTTGTTTGAAAATTTGATAGTAATCAACATTTTAGAGGAGGAAATTTTATTTCTTAGGTTTTTGAGTTCTCTAATAATCGAGATCATTTGAATAGCCTTACATCATGTAAATGAGTTTTATTCAAAATCTGTAAGAACTCAACAAAGTGGGCATTAATTTCATATGCCAGCTTTCATCTATTTAATTAAAAGTGTTTTTTAAATTATTTGATACAAATATATGTTTAAGGATCCAAAAATATTTCTCAGATTAAAAAGGTTCGAAACAAAGATTCATTAAAATTAAGATTTCAAATTTTTTTACAATTAAAATACTTTTTAATATTTCATAGAAGAGAAAATATTGATTTTACTATAAAAGCAATAATAGATCAAATGAACGGGAATCGAAAATTTGGGAAATTAAAATGAAAGAAAATATATCAGTTCAAAAGGCGGGTATAATCGATACAACAGTGAAATTATATACTTATCAATAAAAAGATATACAATTTCCTTTTACCTTATATAAATTAATTTAAATAAAATTACTTTTAAAAATTATAAAATTACTTTATACTTATAAGTTAATATTAATTTTTAAGGTTTATAAAATTATCTTTTATAAATTATTTTTTAATTTTTATACCTTTTTTTGGTAAAATCTGTGTTAGTCTGACGTTATCATTGTATCAAGTTATAATTATCATCAAGTTATTATTATCACTGATTCAACAGGTATATTTTTGATTAAACTACTGGCATCTTTTTTACTTGGAATCATTAAAAATCAGGTTAAAAGATCCAAATCCGAATTTTTGGTCTTTGATGGCCATATGTATATATGTACCTACGCAAAAATTGCTCAAATAAGAATTCTTTTACTTCTTTTTTAAAATTTCAATTAATGGTTTAGATACATAGAGTATTTGTAATTAAAGTATAAGTGTATGAAGACTGTAAAAGAAAAACTATTTGGAATAAGTTGAATAAATTTACTATATGCTACATTAAAAACTTGAGGAAATTAATTACACAATAAAAAATTCATTATTTTGTATTAGATGGCTTTGCGGATTATTAAAACGTTGATTTTGATCTGAACTATTTCAAAATGAATACAATTTCAATTTTTAAACATTATGATCGTTAAAGCCATGTTCTTTAAGCTACAGCCATGACTTTCTCAAAAGTAGAATGTGCCCTATTAGTGAAATGTTATTACTAAACGAATAACAATTATTGTGCTGCTTTGAAAGAATATCGCTGTTTTAACCCTTTGTGGTCCGATGTCGAGTGTGACTCGACATTCATGACTGTGAATCATTTTGACGTTTTATTTATTTATTTTTCAAATTTAGTTGTTAAAAACCTCTACATAATGGTTAAGAGATGTAGATTAATTTTTTTAAAGAAATTTGACTTAAAAGAATTATATATATTTATTTTTCAATGTAGTAAACAAATCTTTGTATTAGGTGAATAATTTTGCATCTAATTATTTTTCGGACTGCAAAGGAATAGGGATTTGACAAAAAGACCGATGTCTGTGAACGGCTTAAAGGAAATGATTAATAAATTTGGAGCTACAGAAGCTCTCGAAGACCTCCCTGGAACTGGAAGAAGTTCTGAGAGTCAAAAAGTTATGGAACAAATCAGGGAAGCAATTGATTCATGGTGAGTGGATGAATTACCTGTAAGCGCTAGAAGTGTACCAAAAACTTTACCAAAACCATAAGTAACTGTACACAGTCTTGCGCTATATTTGAAGACGCTATCTGCGTAAAACTAAAATTGTGTAGTGCATATAACCAGGCGATGCAAAAGAAAGAACTGATTTTGCCAACTTCATTCTTACCAAAGTTGATGAAGAGGAACCTTGGATTCGAAAGATTTCGTGAGCTGATTAATCGTCTTTTACTTTATCTGGAGTTAGCATAAATAACTAAGATATAGGGTTGTACTTCGATTCAATAATATTCATGCAAGATGGAGCAACATCTCACATTTTTCATTGTGTTTCATTGCACAAATACTTCACTGAACTTTTTGTCAGGATCGAATAATTAGCAAATGCTTCCAAAATGCGTGATCGCTTTTTCACCTGATTTGAGTCCTAACGGTTTCTACCTATAGGAATATTAGTTGGAAGAATGCAGGAAAATAAATGCATTTGTGCAGGAATCGGTACTGTTTACCACTATTTAAAGGAATGTACAGAAATCTCCGATCATAGAAAACATTTGCATGTTGAAAATAATGACTTGAGCTCAGTACTGATGGGACCAAGTAATCTTAGGACTCTGAAGGGCATGACGTATAAAATGGTCAGTTTTTTCCCAACTGTGTGAAAGTTTGTACAGGAGGAAGTGGTCAGTTTATGACCACTTTGGGGTCAATTATCTTGAAGGGAATATTATTTTGATAGATTCGGTCAATGTAAGAATCGACATTGCTCAGACCACAGTCGGCCACAACAAATCCCGTAGATACTGCTACGTTCAGTGGTGGCGAGGTGGTCGGCTGTACAGAAGAAGCTATGGGAATATTTAAAAGATCGCGTCTACAAGGTCATATCTAACCCTGTTGCTTCCTTTCAAAGCAACATTACTAGACATGTTCTAGAAATTCTACAGGAAACAGCTGCTACTGCGTCTATATTGATAGGGCTTGAAGGATCCCATATTGAACAAATGTTGTGATATTTCATATTTTAACAAAAAATTATGTTATAATTATAATTAATGTTATAATGTAATTTAAAAGTGCCACCTATGACAAAAATTTGAACCAATTTTTTTTATAGTGTAATTCATTTCTCCATGTTACAAATAAATAAATATTATGCCAAATTTCTTCAACATACGCCGAGTAGTTTTTCTTTTACAGTCCTTCGAACATTCGAACTTTAATTACAACCACACTGCAGTTATTATAGTTAATAATTTTATTTCTTAAATACTTGATGATATGATATGTACATAGCAATTCACAATTTGATAAGATTTACCGAGACTTTCAAGCTTACAAAACCTTCTGAAAGACGCTTTTCACGAAGACTTACACTTCGCTCAAATTTCAACGACAAAATTAATAAAAAAAGAAAAAAAACTTGTCAATTTAGAGGAACAACTTTTCTGTCGACATTTTCTCGGGAAGTGAGATATAAAAAGTTCCCAACTAGTATTCTAACAAAAATATTCTACACACATTTCTTCTTTAAAAAAGTATCTGGGATCAAAATTGATCGGCGAGCATTCCTTGAGCGACGACGACTGTTATGTCCGAGTGAAAATTTCGTTTTCTGCAATTCCTGCCACCCCCTCTGCTCCGTCAGTTCCTCCCCCCTCCCTCAAAAAAAGATCCCTCTCCTCCAATCTCACAACGATCTTTTCTTTGGCAATAGGGCCTGTCAAATAAAATCCCATCATAGCAATGCTTTTCAACAGGGGGAAATATAGGAAACAGAAAAAGTCTTCTGGGAAATGTCAAGCCCCCGAGATCAAATTTATTTCTTCTTGATATCAAATATAAATGTATTTTAGGCTGATAACAGGAGATTATTAAGATATATCTATAAAGCAATAAGCTGTGTATTATTGCCTGCGTTTCATACTCTATTAGGCGCAGGAGCCGAGGATTAGTTTTGACATTTTCTTTCAAACCCAATTTTCCAGTACTTTGATATGTTATGAACTTCTTACTGTATAGTGGTATGATCTCTTTATTTTGTTTTTGTAATTGTTACATTAGTAAAAAAATGAGGAAGGAAATGCGAATAATCAACAGAGCTATGGTATTGATGTTGATAGTGAAATTTTCTTTTGGTAGAATATCATTTTGAAATGTATGAAGGCTTTTGGATTAAAATTATTTGTTTTTGAAGGATTTATTGAATTATTTTTAGACAAAATATAAGAAAAGAAATTTTATTAATTTTCTTCCGAATAATATGTTTAATATACAATTCATGCGAATGTAAATATACATTTTGTGATTTTATTTACATATTTTTGTCGATGAATGTAATTGCAGAGTAAGTCATTTCATTTCATGCGGTCGTAGAAGTATTGCTTTGAGCATTTTTTGTATTTATTAAAATGTTTTATTCTCCACATAAAAAATTACCATGCTGTAAAAATCCCTTTTTGCGAGGGATTTCTTTAGTGTGAGTGGAAAGGACAGCGATCACATCCAATTTTAGTCCCAAATTTTTATTTGCATGTAGATACGGGACATAGCACACACATAAAGTAAAAATATGAATGAAACAGAACTATCCCATCATCTTTCACCTCTTCAGTCTCAGACTGATTTCTCTTCCCCCCTCGCTCAACTCTGCGTTTGGCAAGAAGGGTTGCTACCAGACATGAGCAGGGTTGCCAAGGTTTCCAAGTCTTATACAAACATTTTTCTTTTTCTTCATAATTATAAAAGTTATAATTAATGCAATTTTATTTTCAACCTCAACATATCCTGTCCAGTCAGTCTGGGTGATGTTGATATCCTCTTGCTTGTTGGAGTATGAATACATTTCCCATCAACTGCTATAATTGTTTGTACCTTACATGCGAGTAGTTTCGTGTAATTGCTGCAATTTCCACTAATAATAAAGATGAAAGTGGGTGTTTGTCCCCTTTACTGTCTTGTGTATGCGTGCATGTTTTGACGATTAACGAACGAGACCATTTTTTATGTTTTTTAAAAAATATATCAAAATTGACTTAAGGCATACAAAACTTGGATTATATAAACTTTATATGGTGAGAATGATACGTATTTTAAAAATTTTAATTAATTAAAAATGTACAAAATTTGAGATTTTTTTTTTGTTGTAACTATTGAAAATACAGCAGCTCATACCTGGTTTTTGTATAATCTTACATTCAAATAAATGCATTTTCAGCTATGTCATTTTTTTTAAAGAGGAGGCTCATTTACTATTTTTTATATATACTATAAGCTTACTTTACTGCAATATATTTTATTGGTGACATGAATTTCAAAAAGTTTAATGTTGTTACTAAATTTTCATATTCGCGTTTTTTTCTTTGCTATGATCAAAATATGTACTTACAAGTACTTTTTATGTAAACCAAGATGAAATTTTTCTAGTGTATTTCATTATTAAAATATCACTGTTTCTTATTACAATATGACAGGGTATATATATAAGAATATACTATTTTTCTATTCGCGAATTAGATCCATCGAATTAAAAATTTTACTTTAATTCGCTGGATTTTTTTTGTTGATACAAGGACATTCTATTCAATAATGCTCTGGGATATTACATAAGCTATGTTAAAAAATTGTACTCTAATGCTAGTTTTGTACTCATTAAAAAGTACTAGATTGGTAATGTGTAAATAATGTAAATAAGATTTATAGAATGATTTTGAAATGAATGTATAAGTGACTGCTACTAAAGAAAAAAATAGACATGTTTTGAAGCAAATGATAAACTATATCAATATCAATATTCTCACAAAAGAAACATGTTCGTATCAATTTGATATAATAATTTAGTTAAAATATCTGTAGATTAGGGTAAGATATATTCCAACAATCCATTATGTTATTAACTTTGTAAGTTATGTTTTTAACTCAAATAAAGTTATATTGTTATATCAATCCCTTTTATTAGTTAATAAATTTTCTTTATTGTAGCAGGAATTGATGCCTTATGTAAAGACTTTTGTCCAACCTCCAAATTTTGTAAAGTTTGTAATATGCAGACCAATCAGCATTAGGGTTTAAGCCATGATTCATTTTCATCAAATACAAACTGTTTTCTCTTTCTAAATAATGAATAATTATACAATGTTTAAGGTCTGACAACTTTAGCAACACTGATAACATCCCTTAGCAACTCTTTGTGTGGAAATACGCAAGAACGCAGAGGGAAAAGGGTTAAGTGTAGAGAGAAATTAACTAGATATTTGATGACAGATGGATTGAAAAGCGAAGAAGGAAAGTAAAGAGGTGAATCCGAGGGGGAAAACACGTCATTCGGCGTCTGACAAACGAAAGGATTGGGAGTCCGTGGGAGTCGGGGTCGGAATCGGGAACGGACGAAGTGAGAGAGAAGTCAGTTTGAGACGTAGTCAGGGAAAATCGAAAGATGATAGGATATTATTGAGTGCATTTCGTAATTTTGTTTTATGTATGTGCTGTGTCCCTATCTACATATTAATAAAATTTTGGGACTAAAAATGGATGTGATCACTCTCTCTACCGCTCACATAAAAGAAACCCCACGACATGCACAATGATAATTATTTTAAAGGTATCAGGTCATATTCTAAATGTCAAGAAATGTAAGCAAAATTAAATTTATCCTTAAGTTCTGTAGCTATATGAATTCATAATGATATAAAATACTTCACACTTCAGATTTGATGCTTTAAAATTATTTAGTTCGAGCAATGTATGTTTCAACAATTCATTACGAATCAACATTTTAAATTATATTTTTAAATCAAAAAGTTATATTGGTTCCTCTAAATTAAGCTATATTGGGACATTAGCTCCTTTTAATAGTTAATAAGATTCCTATTCTGAAATTTAAATGTCCACGAAATGTAAATATTTTAGTTCAATAGCCAAATTTAATCACATTTGTAGTCATGTGCAGCATTAAGATTCAAGTCATAAATTCATTCTAATCGCATTATCATTATCAACTTATCATTTTTCAGTCAATTAATAGTTAAACAATAATATTAATTCTTAATTATATAAAACGAGTCACAATTTATAAACAAAATTATTTTGATCAATAAATTATTTTAAGGAAAGTGCATGTAAAATAAATTTATTAATTAGCAAAAAATATATTATTATGATTATAGTAATATCATCAGAAATATTCGAAGGAACTATAATCCTATTATAAAACTTTTTATTATATTACAGGGTTAGAAGTTTAGTTTTCTGGTTCGTATGCTATTAGATTTCCTTACCAAATCAAAATCTGTGCGCAAATTGTGTGCTATAAGCATCTTGTAGAGCTCATTATAAAAACTAATTTTGCTCCTCTCTTCTGTTAGTTAATGAGAGCCCGATATTGAAAAGTGATGAGACGGAGTAAAATGGAAATACCGGAGGGAAAATGAAGAGATAAAATAAATTTTTAATAATCTACATCCCCAATATGTAAAAGATAATTATGGTTATTAATCTTGAAGGAGATTATATCGAGCCTGTAATGAACTCTCATAATAAAAATGTGCTATCGCGGAAGAAAATTATCTTTATAAAGTTTGATAAGTTCATAACGAACCTTGATTAAAAATGCATTGCAGAATGTATTAGGATCACATTATTTTAAATCTGATCATGTAATTTTAGATTTGATCTTTATAAATTTTTCATAGAATAATATAGATATTTTTCTTTTTTTAAAGGAATTTACACTCCTAAAAATTAATTTAAAAATGAGATAGATTTGTGACAATTTCAGAATTTATAAAAATGCGAGTTTTTTTAAGTCTTTAAATATAAATTCGTAATTTTTTTGATAGATAAAAGTAAAATAACACTTTCAAGAAAATCTGTCTTACAAGTGTTTAACTCCATTTATTGCTAAAAATGCATTTATATCTGACATTTATATATAAAATATTGACATTTATGTATAAAATAATTAAATGAAATTTTAATGGTATTTAAATATAAAATATTTTAAAAACTAACATCAATTATCAAATTATCAACAGCATTTTTATGATTGATTAAAATAAAAATGGGATATACAATGCTAGCAAGAAATAAATTACTTAATTCAGGATCTCTAAAATACGTTCTATTAATCTAAATTAATCCAATGATAAAAAATTTGAACTACAGATTAGTGAGATGATGAAGATTATTAAATAAAAAAATAATACAAAATTTCACCGTTAGGTGGCGTTTCACTATACATAAAAGCATTTAATATGGTTTATAATTGTTAAATAAAGTGAAATTTAAAATTGTTCAATATTTCCTACCACATTTTCAACAATATGCTCTTATCGGAGAACCATAATTTCCATGACACCTTATTTATAAGGTCCGGAAGTATGCTTCTTTATTGCATTTGGAATAAAAAATTTGTATTTAGTTTTATTGATAAATATATACGACTTATTTATGATCCATTTAATCCGAATAGAAAGAAAAAGAAACTGCGATTCAAATATGTAAAAGCTCGATTTTAAAAATATTTATGAATATTACATCATATGATTTTGATTTAAATTGTATTTATAGTGCTCAAAAATTTCTAGTATTTTTTTCTGTGTAATAGTTAAATTCTCTTATTTCATATTTTATCCTAGAACTATTATTTCTTCTAGTTAGTAAAGAATATAAGACTCAAAAAAAGTTAGAAAATGTCGATTAATAATTAAAATTCTGAATAAGCTTTGGAAAAATAGTAATGACTTTTAAACTTCATAATTATTAAAAAAAAATTTTTTTAATGCTTGCCATAAAGAAATAATATTAGAAAAAATGAATCTAATTCATTTAGAAAGTAAAAACTTTCATATATAACAGACTTCAAATTTTAATACCTTCGATAAATTAATTAATGTGCTTATTGAATTTAATTAATGTCTTAATTTTAATTACCCTGATTTATTCTGAAATTTAATTATTATTGTGACTTTCGTTTAAAATTAGATAATTAATTCAATACTTAAAAAAGGATTGTTATAAGAAAAAATATCAATAAATTTCATAAATAAATATAGACACCTTTTTATCATATTCAAAGAATATTTGAAAATATTATACTTTGTAATAAATACCTCAAGTTAAATCCCACTTCCTGTAATTAATCATTATTTTGTCATGATTACTTTAAACAAAGAGGAAAACTAAGCCCAATTGCATTTATAATTAATCACTTATAGTTATTACCCTTAATGCTAAAATAGTTAGCATAATTAATATTTTTATTTTACTTAAACAACAACAACTTTGTTGCTAATTCCAGACTTTATAATGAATAATGTTATTTAAAAGCTTGGTTTCACCCAAGCTGTTAATATTGTGCTTAACTTATTATTTTAATAACACTTTTCGGATTCTGTATATGAATTTATTTAGTTTCTCCATACTATTATTAAAGTAACGTTTTCTTAAAATTTTCCTCAAATTTAAAACAATAAAAAAATTGCAAGTAAAATATTTATAAGTTATTACACTATGAATGCATTGTTGTATCAGCATAAAACATTTTCTCCATGAAAGCTTTTTGTAGTTTATGAAAGTTTTATTAGAATTTTAAAATAAATAACTTGGAATATAATATTAATGTAAGATTTATGAATTTTTACGTTTACTTTATATCCAAAAATCTCGAAGCAATTTAAATTATAAATATTTTGTAATAAATTTGTAATAAGTTTTGTAATAATTACAAATATATTCATTGTAAGTAAGTATGAATATTAACTATTTTCATCTCAAAATTCAAGAATATATATTTAAACAATAAAAGTTGTAATTAAAAAATAACTAAATATCGAATGAAATTTATTAACTTGGTAAATCAAAATTATTCTGAAAATTTTAACATTTTAAGGAAAAATTTGTCACCAAATTATTAAAAAAAAATACAAAAAAGATAATTCACAAAGTAAAAGATAATCTTTGCACCGTAAATATATTCTAACATTGAATCTAATTTTATATTTCACTGCTTAATTATAAATTTTAACCACAAAAATGATGTAATTTAAAGTCATAATTATAATTATGAATACATCTATTTCTTTTTCATTAAACAAGTAAAAATCATAAAATGAGATTTAAAAAAATTGAAAAAAAAAGGGAAAAAGGGAATGAATATGGCAGAATATAGTTTTACATATTAAAAGGAGAATATGCCACTGATATTAATAAGCGTTTTTTAGTGAATGGGAGGCCAATTGATGAATATTAAGAATAATATGGAATGTTAATATGTAGAATGTAGCTTTCAACAATCGAAAAACTCAAGCCATTAATTAGTCGACTAAACAATGAAAACAGTTCAAATTTCTCAACAAGAATTTAACTTATCATGGGAAATTAAATTTTAAAAAAATTATGAAAAAAAATCCAGAAATGCGGAGCATATTCACACCATTATTAAATTGATATAACTTAAAAGATAATCATTTAAATTTTTAAAAGTTGTAAAAAAATTTTTTTTCATTCGTATTTGCTAAAATTATCAAAGAAATCACAAACACGCAGATAAAACTTTAATTAATTAAAATTTAAAAAAATGTCTCCAAGAAGCACGTACCTTTTCTTCCAGTTATGCCTTATTTAGTAACTTCATGTTAAATGTCTTCCTGTAACGTGCCAACATACGCACATTTATATTTGTCACAACTGTGTTGAATGGTATGTTGCTTTCTTGGAATTAGTGGTTATAGTTCTCTTAATTGTTTAAATATAATTTCATGTCCATGTTTCCATCAAATTACTACTCATTAAAACCGTTTTATTTTAATGGCTTTGGATAATTTCTTTTTTTGATGAAAAGAATTTTCCAAATGGAGGGATAGGACATCATTCTGTTCATCTATCTTTTATTAAACTCAGTAATGATAATTCACATTTTTTATCCGTCTTGTAAAATGCGCAGTTGTTAAACGGAATCCTTTTTTAACATCGGAAGAAAATACCAGGGTTAAATAATTAACGAGACAAAGAAAACATTTTTAATTTCAGATCAACAATGTAATTTGTTAAAAATTATGTGAAAGAATATTTTTTAAATGATGAAAAATTATCGAA
>JAOUZG010052814.1:930339-947664 GCA_026289955.1 Argiope argentata
GTGTGTGTGTGTGTGTGTGTGTGTGTGTGTGTGTGTGTGTGTGTGTGTGTGTGTGTGTGTGTGTGTGTGTGTGTGTGTGTGTGTGTGTGTGTGTGTGTGTGTGTGTGTGTGTGTGTGTGTGTGTGTGTGTGTGTGTGTGTGTGTGTGTGTGTGAACAATTTTTAAATGGATAATATTAAAAAGATATATTTTTTTTAAATTTTAAAACAGTATAAAACTATATTTGTGTTATAAGATTTTCAAAACTTATCACAGAAAATCTTCAAAATTCAGTTTAATTTTTAGTTATTTAAAATGCTAATCGTTCTTATATTTAGGACTATTTTCAAATAAATGTATTTTCTAAGTCAAGTAACTTTAGATATAAGATCTTCCAATAAATATTCTCTCCCACAAACATTCATCTTTATAAGAAATAGAAAAAGAAATTAGAAGGGGTAAAGATGTAGGAATAACATAATCTAAACGTTTTTCCGCTTCGTATATAATTTATAATTTTCTTTTTCTCCTTTCTTTTCTATTTGTACAATAAAATATTATTGATACTTCCTACGATAATTTGTGTAAAGTTCTTTCCCACATAACATTTTTAACTCTATTTTTATATTATAAAAATTTTAAATCTTATTTAAAAATTATTTTATCTATGATAACCAATTAAAATATAGGATATTTTTTACCCAAATGGAAATAATGTCCGATCTCTGGAAATATATACCTGTAAATGTCACAAGAGAAGATTTTTTTAAAGAAATAATAAGTCATCCCTAAGCAAAATAATATTGATTTATTATTTTAGTATTCTATCATTCTTTAGGGATACTATTTTTGTTTAAAACTCCTAGAAATTTTCAAGTATTTAAAATTTTGACGTGAAAATGCTGTTTCTACAAGAAACTACTACCTAAAATGTAATGACTTTAAACTAGAGTTATTTATAGAAGAGCTCCAAAACCCATTGATTACCATCTTGTTTTTTCTTATAGTCTATGAATAACAGAAATCATCAATTATATTAAATGTTATCAATAAAATAATAAATTTAACAAAAATCACTTCTATCTTTATTATAGCTATTTTGACCTAGACTTATTTATAGGAATACTAAAAGCACATTGGCTATAGTCCTGGTCTTTTTATTCATTATGAGCATAAAAATAATTAATCTGTTTTGAAAGCATTTTTTTCTAATCCCACCGAGACCAATTAATACAATCCTACACAATTGGATTAGAAATCGCTTTTACTACGCCAACGCAGCCAAATTTCTCTGCAAAAATCTATCAGTACTAAAATATCTTTAAAAATATATGTTTGCTAAAAATATTTCTCAGAATAGCACATATTATTGTTCTATAAATAATATATAAATTATTATAAGAAGAAAAAACCCAGTTTTTTCGCATTAAATTGTGGAAAATAGGGAAAGCAGTTAATCTATTAATAATAACATCACATAATTATGGATTATAACTTTAAATGACAGGTGTATTATAAATTTTGTATTAATTTTTAATATTATAAATATTTTTACATCAAAAGCACGATAAGTGCAAATTATATTAGACTAAATAAATTTAAAAAATTAATTGTTACTTAATACTACCTATAATGGGATCCAATTATTTTAAAGGAATTTCACATCAGAACAAACAATTAAGAAAGTACGATCAAAATATTATTTGTTGAAAGAAATTAATTTTGACTCCGGAGAAAGATCTTGCTATATCCAAAAATGTAAATCTCTATTTCCAAATTTTGAAAAGTATTATAACAAAAAAATTTTTATAGAGCTGGCTCAGTTATTTATTTATTATTACTATTATTATTATTTGTAAAAAAAATCAGGACATAAGATTTAGAAAATTTGCAAATTAAATATTTGAAGTTAGGTAAATAACATAACATGTTAAGATAAATTTTTTTACTGTATTTTTTTCGGGGAAACTCAAATGAATATCTAGCTTATAAATATGAAAAAAAAGAGATTTTTTTTAAAAAAAATTTAGATTTACATTAAATAAATATTTGGCTATAAACAGTAATTAATAATTATAGATTTTATACTAAAATAAATATTAATAATTAAAATATTAATAATGTATTCAATGATTATGAAAAGCTAGAAATATCTTTTAATTTCTCTTGGACTATAAGATAATAATAAAAATATATGTAATGAAGAAATACCATTTTATTTTTAATTTGGATTTACTGAAGTTTGGTTCTAAAATAATAAAATATTATTTTAGAATATAAGTTATGATTCTCCTAAACTCCTAGTTCTTTAATAAAGCTCCTAATTCTTTAATTTCTTTTAAAATCTTCAAAAAAGAGAAATGTAAAATTTTAAAAATTATTTATATAAAATTAATATGAAAGAATTGTACAATTTTTATTAATGTATTCTATTGATATGGTGTTTAAGGGCAATGTAAATAAATAAAAATATAATAGTTAACTGTTCCAGTATTTAAATCAAATTTTAATGGCAGATTTTACAAAATGATAGAAATTAATTCAAAAATGTTTTTTATAATACAAATTATTCTACGAACGTCTAGAGAACAATTAAAATGAACTGCACGAAAATATCAGAACAATACTATGACAATAGCTTTAACAACTCAATTTTGAAAATGATATAAAAATTAATTTTGAAAAAATTGCATTTTAGATTAAATTTTAATATATTTTAAATTCCTGGTAGAAATTGTTTCCAATTTTGAAAAGAATGAATTACATATAGATCCATAGACTCTCTTTAATAAGCTGAATAAAATGCATATGAACCAATATAAATAAGAATTATATTGAGAAAATATATATAAATTAAGCAAAATCCTTATTACGATGAACTCAATCGATTCTCTTTTTTCTTTGGGGAAATGTTTCTTCAGAATATGGCTAAGGAAAAAGCAGTATTCCGTGCAATTATTTGAAAACAACATTTTAATAACTCTTGATAAGAAGAACTATTGTAGATGCATTATATTTTCTTTTTATTCCTGATACGTAAGAAGAGCTTTGTCAGAACTATACAAGTTGTAATTTTTTCACACACAATTCGAACACTATTTTTAATCAATTTTCAGTCAAAACAGCTATACACTCAGTGGCCAATAAATTAGAAACCCACGATCAATATAATACTGGACCACCTTTTGCACGGATAACTGCTCTGATTCGTTTGGGCATCAAGTCTACAAGTTTCTGGAGTGCATTTACATTCAGAGAATATCATGAATTGGCTATGTAGCTTTTTAGATCTTGTAAATTAGATGGAAGAGGAGAGTGCTGTCAGACGCATCTTACCACCAAATCCTACACATTTTTTCTTAGGGGTTAAAATCCGGGCTATGCGGTGGCCAGGGAAGATGTTGGAAGTCAATCTGTTGCTCAGCGAACCAATTTTGAACATTTCTGGCACGAAGTATAATTGCACTAATATCCATGAAAGTATCTGTCACCATCAGAATGTAAATGCAACATTGCAGGGGCCTTTGATCTGAAAGTATATCTAGGTATCTCATGGCTGTTTGTTTACCAAAAACCAGAGGAAAACCAGAGCACCACTTCCATGCCAACAGAACATGCTCCATATCATGATACTCCCTCCAGACCCCTGCACAGTGCGAGTAAGGCAAGATGAATTCGTGGTTTCACGGGGTTCTCGTATATAAAGACGTCTTCCATCAGTGCAAAATAAGGTATAAAGTGACTCATCCGACCACATTACCTGTTTCCAAACCTCAGACGACCAGTTTCTTCTTTCCCGACACCACTGCAGATGAATTTTTGTGTTTCGGGCAGATATGAGTGGCTTTCTCCTAGGCACTCGGTTATGCATTCCTATCCTCTGAAAATCTCTGCGCATGGTTCGAGCTGAAATATGTAGGGAAGAGCCTTTGTTGGCTAATTGTGTCAGTTGAATTACAGTAGAGTCCCTATTCTACCGTACAATTCGACGGGAACGACAGCGATCATGCTCTTGGAAAACTATGCTCGAACCGCAGTTAAATCTTCTAGAGAAGGAATGTGAGTTCCCATTCCAACTTTTGAAAACCTTTGATATGGCTGCTTTTGAGAACCCAGTGAGATCTGCCGTCTTCAAAATCGAAGCATCTGCTAAAAGTGCAACAACAATAAACAGTTTTTCATTTGGTGAGAGATCTGTCGTTTTTCCCATGTCGCTTCATTCATCGCGAAAAGGAATCTTGCTGCTCACTTATACTAGCATTCTAACCCCGTGTTTACCCGCTTCATAACAAAAACATTGCATTCTTCATCCTTAGCAGGCATTCAAATGCAAATTTCCCTTTTTTAATTCATCGGTCAGTGAGTGTATATATATTTGTTAATGTGATTAATTTATTATAAATAATATCCGATAAAGTTGATTAGTCAATTTCTCACATTCACCTTTAATGATAATTATATGTTACTATAAATCACAATCGATTAATTTAATGTGCTGTTACATATTATATTGTATGCTCTTTCTTTTCCAAGCTGTCTTAATGATAAAATAAGAAATTAAATGAGATATCAATTCAGATGAAATTTAAATAGAATGAAATTTTGATTTTTCTAAATATTTATTAAAACATATTCAAAAATATTTTTGAATCTATTCATTTCATTTAATTCTTGGTATTTAAATCAACAGATTCAAAGAAAAAAACTAAAATATAAAAAAATTGCTTTTTTATGTGTTAACATTTTACATGAATCGTTTGTTGCTACAAACCTCTTACTGTTAGTTTAAAAAATCATGTACCAGGTCGTCATGGTTGTCTTTAATGACTGGTGCTTCTGCTTGCTTCCTTTAGGGCTTTGTAATTGTTAGTACAGATTAGATAAACTGACCACGTTATTGAAATAGAAAATATAATAGAATAATCTCCAATAAAGTTTAAATAAAATAATTGGGTAATAATTACAGCGGGGAAGTTTTTTTTTATTTTATTATAAAACAATATTTTTGAATTCTCTCTTTATTAAAAAAATCAATTACTTCAATTACATAATCGCTTCCAACATTTCTCTTATCATAAAATGCATTACTGATACATGAAATTCATTGCTAATATCATAATTACTATTATATCAATAAATGAAATTAAAAAAGTGTCTTCTTTGAAGAAATACGTGAAAATTAACTCAAAAATTTTAAAGGGTATAATTTGATTTTTTTTCCAAAAATGGGTTATTTTTTAATTAAAAAGAGGTCAGTATGGTATACTGGAATGGATAAGAGAATAATTTTATTCATTCGAACTCATGAACTTCTTGAACCTCTTACTTTCACATGAAAAATCTATGAGAACAATATCCTTAAACGGCGCAAATCTTTTCAAACTGACTATGTAATTAAAAATCCCCACATGCAGTTCATTACAATTAAGAAAAGCCTTATTTTTAATAAGTTCAAATCCCGAGCTAGAAATTAAACATCATTTCTTCTAAAATTAAAGCAATGTATTAGCATAAAAGGGACAACAGTTAATTGTATCAGATTTTTGCTCTATTCACAACGCACCTGTAAAGCAATTAAAAGATTACAATACAAATCTTGACTGAGTTTCCCCACTAATTTTAACAACGGGATTTACCTTATATTGCGAGGAACTAATCTATACTTATTAACAGCTAAAACCCGAAGAAAAAACAAGTCCCTCACTTTGCGCGTCATCCGTTTCTTTTATTGCCCTCAAGTCGGTCTAATTCCCTTATCAAATGTTTAAAGAAGCTTTATTTCCATGAAGAAAACACATTTCTTAATGCGTGGGTTTTAGGACAATTACACAAAAATTCCCGGAATTTAGGCTTAATTACTGCTCAGGCGTATACTTAAAGTGTAATTACTTGTTCAACTGAGCATCTGCTAAGGCGATAATGGCACCGAAGCAAAAATTTCATGCGGAATTCGCCTCGTCTCGTGTAACTAGCTTGTTTGTGAAACCAAAGAGTTTTAATTCTTGAAAGAAGCAGTGAAGAAGGGTGTAATTCGGTCACCCTTATACTTTGCACGCGCATTTAACGGTATTTTTATCCGCTTTGATAAAACGAAAAAGGTTTGTTTCATTAATGTGAGATGATGAGAATCATTAAGAAGTGCTGTCGTCAAATTAAAGTTCATGAAGGTAAGCTTTATAGTTGAAATATAAAATTCATAGTATAATCAATCAAAATATTTTTGAATTTGATTTTATTTTCAGATTTGTCAGTGTGATTTTCTATTATTGAATTTATGCAAAAAGTTCATACGGAATTCGACTTGTTTTAACCAGCTGATTTAGCTTGTTTTAAAAACATAATAGCTAGCTTGTTGTCAAAATATCTTATTTGTGAATTCAAAAGAGTTTCAATTATTTGAAGAACCAAACAGAAAAAGAGTAAATCAGTCGCTATGATACTTTTCTCGATCATTTAATGGTATTTTTATCCTTTTTGATAAAATGAAAAACCATTGTTTCAATAATAGGTGAGGATTAGAATAATTAAGGAATGTTGTCGTCGAATAAAAGTTCATGAAAGTGTATATTCATACTTTCCTTTATACTTGAAATATAAAATTTTATAGTATAATCAAAATATTTTTGAGCTTGTTTGTAATTTCAGATTTGGCAGTGCGATTTTCTAATATTCAATTTACACAAAAAATTTATGTGGAATTCGCCACGTTTTAATTAGCTTGTTTTAAAAACCAGATAGCCAGCTAGCTGTAAAAATAGCTTGTTTGTGAAACCAACGAATCTTAATCCTTTGAAAAACAAGAGAAAAAGGGAGTAATTAGGTTTCCCTGATATTTTGCTTGCCCATTTTACGGTATTTTTATCCGTTTTGATAAAACAAAAAAAAGTTTGTTTCATTAATGTGAGAGGATAAGAATCATTAAGAAGTGCTGCTGTTAAACGGAAGTTTATGAAAGGCTGTATTACATACATTTGTTTTATGATTGGAACTTAAAATGTATAGCAATAATCAAATAAAATATTTTTGAGTTTTTTGTTTTTAATTTCAGATTTGCAGTGTGATTTTTTATTATTCAATTTTATACAAAAATTTATGTGGAATTTTCCTTTTAACTAGCTTGTTTATCTAACTTTAAATACCAAATATCCAGCTTGTTGTCAAAATTGTTTATTTGGGAAGCCAAAGAGTCCCAGTTCTTTGAAAAACCAGATAAGAAGAAAGTAATTCAGTCTCTGATACTTTTCTCGTACATTTAACGGTATTTTTATCCGTTTTGATAAAACGAAAAAATTTTGTTTCATTAATGTGAGAGGATAAGAATCATTAAGAAATGTTGTCAAATGAAAGTTCATGAAAGTGTATTTGATTTTGCTTTATATTTGAAACATAAAATTTATAGTATAATCAAAATATTTTTCAGTTTGTTTTTAATTTCAGATTTGGCAGTGTGATTTTCTATTATTGAATTTATGCAAAAAATTCATACGGATTTTGCCTTATTTTAACTGGCTTGTTTAACTTATTTTAGATACCAAATAACTAGCTTGTTGTTGAATGAGTTTGTTTGGGAAACCAAAGAGTTTTAATCCTTTGAAGAATCACCAAGGAAGTAGAGAGTAATTCAGTAGCTCTGATTACACGGCATTTATCGGTATTTTTATCCGCTTTGATTAAACAAAAAAGGTTCCTTTTATTAATGTAAAAGAATAAGAATCATTAAGAAGTGTTGTCGTCAAATAAAAGTTCACCATGTTGTGTATACGAAGTTTGCTTTAGAGTTTAAAAATAAAATTTATAGAAACAATCAATCAGAATAATTTTGAGTTTGTTTATTTTAATTACAGATTTCCAGTTTCTATTATAGAATTTATACAAAGATTTCATGTGGAATTTACCTCGTTAACTAGCTTGTTTGTGAAACCAAAAAATTTTAATCTTTTGAAGAACCAAAGAAGAGAGTAATTATGTCTCCCTGATACTTTTTCCGCACATTTAAACATATTTTTATCCGCTTTGATAAAACAAAATGTTTTGTTTCATTAATGTGAAAAGATAAAAATAGTTAAGAAATGATGTCTTTAAATGAAAGTTCTCGAAGCTGTGCATCCATAAGTTTACTTTGGAGTTAAAGAATACAATTTATATTAATAATCAATGAAAATATCTTTAAAATTATAAAAGATTCATATTTGTCCCTGTAATTTTCTATTATTTAATTTACATCAAAATTCTTGGAATTAGTTTGAATTGCTAATTGAGCATTTGCTTAATGTGTTATTTGAGGAACTCAGCTCCTGTTAAAGTTATAAGGAGAATGAAGGAAATATATTGTATAGAATTTCCCTCGTCTGGCGAACTAGTTAGCTTGTGAAATGAAAGATTGTTAATTCTTGTTAGAAACCGAAAACAAGAAAATAATTCGATCAACCTTATATTTTTGAGACATATGATTATATATTTATCACATTTTATAAAAATAAGAAATACTTGCCGATAGTTATTATGGAGAAGCTCTGTTGACAAATAAAAGTTATAAGAGGAGCATATCCATCAATTTGCATTCTAGAATAAATATAAAATATAATCAAAACTGCCACTGATTGTAAAGTATAATCAAAACTCTCAATATCGGCCCCTTAAAACAATGTTTTAATTTTGAGTATACATTTCTAAATCAAAAATGTATATAGTTAAAAACATAGAAACAGGGTAAATAACATTAATAGGTTACAATAATAGCAATAGATGACAATAGAAATAAATAGGTAATAAAAAATAGTCAAATAAATAAGTAATAATAAATAGTCAAAAATAGAAAACTGGTAACAATTGAAATGAATATGTGACAGAAAACAGGCAACAATAGAAATAAATAAATAGGTAACAACAGAAATAAATTTGGCAATAGTAAATGGGCAACAATAGAAATACATAAGCGATAGTAAACATGCAACCATTAAAATAGGTAAAGATAGATATATATAAATAGGTGAAAAGTGAAATAAATTGGTGATAGTAAACGGGTATCTGTAGAAATAAATAGATGATAGTAAACAAACAATTATAGAAACAGTTAACAATAGAAGTAAATAAATAAAGAGGTATCAACAGAAATAAATAGGTGATAGTAAATGAGTAACTATAGAAACAGATAATAATAGAAATCAATAAATAAAATTAATAAAAATAGGAACAGTAGGCAAAAGAAACAAGGTAAATAGCTGGAATAAATAACAATAGAAACAGATAATTATAGAAAAAATTATCTATTATTAAAAATTATCTTATTTGATTTGTGTCCAAATTTAAAATACGAAGAAATAACAACAAAACCAGATAAATGCAAAAATGATTATAACAGATTTATATTATTTTACAGGATGCAAATTAATCAGATTACATGATGAAAAAGATATACATATGATTTATTAAAATATTTGACGATTTAGCATTTCATTTCATTTCATATCAATTGCTTTTGATGACTATCTGGTTAGACAAAAGTATAGGTTATATTAAATTTCAAATAAATGAAATTTAATTTAACCTTAGGCATATTTGTTTTTAAATTCCTGAAAACATTCAGACTTTAAAACAATATAAATTTAACTGCCTTGCATTGTGTCAATTGTGTACATGAACACATTTAATGGAGACCAATCTCGTAATAACATAGTAATATTAAAAACATGATTAGCCTCTTCAATTATTTTCTAAATTTGGCAAAATTGCAAATACAATTTTGCAATATAATAAAATACAAATATTACGCAGGATATTTCACTTTCAACTATGAAAGGAAATTATGTGAGATGATATTTGATGAAACAATTAAAAAATTGTAATTGAGGAAAAAAGCTTAATTATTAAAAATAAGGCATATTATATATATATATATATATATATATATATATATATATATATATATATATATATATATATAAGCTTTTGACCTCATTTACAATATATACAATATACTATATATACAATCTCTCTTTCTCTCTATATAAATATTTACTACACAAAAATATGTTCATATCAAATATTAGAACTTCATATTTTCCTTAACAGCATTTTTTATAAGCAAGACTCAATAATTAGTGTCAAATTGAATTTTAGGCTATTTCCTTAAAAATATATTTCAGTCTCTTTCCTATTTATCAAAAATTAATAGTTTTGTATTCCATGTCAAACAAAATTAAATTTAATACTGAATCTTAAAATTTAAATACTAATTTCTAAAACAATACATTACCTTTAATCTAAATTTTAATGGAAAAACTTTCAAAAAACAAGGAAAGTGGTTTTTCGAATCTTTATATTATATATATATATATATATATATATATATAGGTAGATTCTTGATATCCGTTTTTCTAAAAAATTATGTTGTAAGTCTTTTTTGTCAATAAATTTATTTTCTATAAATAACATAATCTATATTTGCTATTTACGACCAAATCTTGATAATTGGATCTTACAGAAACTAAAAAATTAAAATTTATTCAGGCTAATTATTTAAAAATAAAGCATTAACCTAATCCTTTAAATTATATGTCCATTTAACAGCTCTTATAATCCTTCCAAATATTAAACGATTTTATTCCCTAATATCAAAAATTATCTTACGAGACCATCACGAGACTTAATTTATTCATTTCTTCAATAAATAAAATTCTGGCATGAACGACCTTAAACACGTTCCTAAAATCAATTCCACTGACCCAGTAATAATATTCAAGACATGTTCTCCCCAATGAAATTATTCGAGGCAGCGAGAAATAATTCAAAGTCTATCGCCAAGACGTCTTCATTTATATATGTTCTCTTATCCTCGCTGCCCTCTGATTCTCTACGGTTATTCCAACATCCAGTTTATTTTATTATTCCTTTCTGGTTATACTTACTTATTTGTCAATGGTGAATAGTTTGTATTTGCTTATATAGTTAGATGTAGTTTTAAATATTTACATTGTCTCTTCCTTTTATAATCAAATTTGCTTTATTAATGCGATCTAATCAGTAATATTTTGTAATCAAATACATAACTTTGTAGGGTTTTTTTTGCAAAATAAAACAAAAAATTAATTTAATATTGTCAAGATAATGTAACAATTCTTTTCTGTACATTTAATTTCATATTAAAGAATATATTTTAAAGATGGTTCTGGAAATTGATGAAATAATACTGTTGTATCAACAACGACATCGTGACCATCTAGTGATTAATCTGATGTTAAAAAGGAGAACCAGAATATTTGAGAACATTGATAATATTTTGACTTAAAGCGAAGTTACGATATCCTTCTAGAAAACTTCAATTGCTATCATGAAAAGTATAAAAAGTCGAGAGAGAGAGAGAGAATCTACTAAGTTAAATTCAAACTAGAAGTCTTTTTTGGAATTACATTCTTTAGCATGGCCTCTACGCGCGTTGTGCTCCTACGTGTTTAATAATGATTTGCTGCTTGTGTGCTATGGTTCACTTTAATATTACTGTTAATTAAAGGGGTTTCGGACTTTTTGTAACATTAAGTTATCAGATACCCAAGAAAACAAATACTATATGTTAATATCTTGCTCCATTGCCTTTTCATGCATTTCATAAATTTCAGAAGAAGAATCTAAAACACATAACTTAAGTCCATCCTGTATTTTAAAATAAACAGAATGATGTATTATTATAAAACTAAGTTTCATAAGAGTTTATACTTTGTTTACTAATCATACATCTTTTTTTTTCATAAAAGGTTTCAATTCCACAACAATACTTATGTATTATAAGAGAAGGGAATACTCCTTTAACACAATTTAAAACTGCAATGTTATATATCGCCTTTGTTTAGTGAATCAAAAAACAAATATTAGTTATAAATACAAATTACCAATTAAAAACAAATCATAATATTAATAATGATGTTAATTTTCAAAGTAAATTTTTTAAAACAAATGAAATATATCTTTTGTACATCAGTTGTTTGATATCACCAGAAACCTTTTACACAAATAATATATATTTATGAGATGATTGGCCCTCAAAGTAATATCTCATGTATTATCAAACCTTCGAATATATTCTTCTTATTAAGTATAAAATCTTCATCTAATATATTAAAAATCTGTTTGTAAAATCCTAAAATCCATTATTACTTACAAATTTAGATTTTTAAATAAAACATTGAAAATCATGTCATACAAACAGCTATACGTATTAAATAAGATTTAACACATATGGCAAAAATTCTGTTTAATCCCACGTTTTAAAGAAGATGAAAAGTTGCATATCCTTTCGCGAACAGAGAATTACAAATCAACAAGAACACAAGTAAATATCACATGCTTCTGAAATGAACAAATTTTCATTTAAAATAATCTTAAATGCGTCCTCAGAATCGAATTTCCTTGTTAAGCATTGGCTCAGTAACAGCATCTGAAAGATATTCCCCAAATGAAATTATTCGCGCCAGAGAGGAAATACTCAAAATCCATCCCGGAGATGTCTTCGTTAACACTCGGGCTTTAATCTTCTTCGCCTCCCAGCCAGAGAATCCATCCGTCTACTTGATGGATGGTTGTTTTATCACTCCATTGCTTTCGCTACTTAATTAGCAGTCTCAATTAAAATTTACGACAGCCTCTCGGAAAGGCAGAGTGCATTTAAAAATACCTTCTTCCATCTCCTTTGCGCCTTTTCTGGAGGGAAATTTTAATGGCGCAAGTGCAGCCAGGTACCTCAAAGCCAAGAAATAAATGCTCCAGTTTCAGGTTCTGATCTTAAAAGCAGTCGTAATTAGTCCATAAGAAAATGACTTCCAAGTATAAATATACCCTAACAAGAGGCAATTATGCAAAATTATAGTAATTATTATAATTGCCTGTCATTAAACAAGGTCATTACTGTATGGAAATGCAGAAACTTGCAGATGAGTGAGGGTGAGGTTTGAAAAAAATGATCTTTCTCTCTCTCTGACACACACACACACACATACCCACACACATTATGTGATTGGAAAGTATCCGAGTAATAAAGAAAATAACTTCTTCCGACGAAGGATGCATCAAAGTTATTAGAGTTTCAAAGGAATTATACTGATTGTCTTCCAATTTTTCGCTTAAACAACCATTTATCCTTTAACTAAGATAAGTTAATATACTAGTGCTAACTTTCATCTGCCTGCATGTTAACTAGGGCAAATTATTATTTTTATTTTTATTTTTTAGATTTTAACACCAGTTTATGGCACATGAAAAATATTCCCTTCGTTTCACAATTTTCGCAAATAATTAGAGTGAAGCTCTTAGGTTAATTGCCCTTCTTGAAGGTATGATGTTTTGGAAAAAAAGATGAATGAATATTTAATGAAACTTTGGTAACTTTGAAGACGGAAGCATATAAATTCAAGACACACTATAGAAGATAGTTACTTTTTCAAAGCCGATAAAAATTTACTTATTCAAGACAAAAAATTTTTTAGAGATGTTAACCAAAGCTTTCTACGTTGTAATACCATAAGAAAGAGTTTCAATTTTCTAAAAACAATTTTAAACGTACAAATTTTCTCAGATGAAATCACTCAAATTAATGTTTCAACAAAAATTCTTGTGTTCTTCTACAAAGAAATCTGATATTTTGAAATCGATATTTGATATACTTGATTTTTAAAAAAAGAAAAGAGAGTTAGATAGAAGAAAAAGTAATTTCTTAGTAAATTTCATTTTTATTTTATTTTTATGACATGAAAATTGTTGCAAATTATTAGCAAAAAGCGAAAAATCGTTATTTGGTTTTAATAAATCAATATAAAGAAATAAAATTAGAACTGAATTAAAATGTTCAGCTTTTAGTTTGATTTTAATAAATAAAGAAGAATAAAATGAGGCTTATATTAAAATACTTTTTCAATTAGGTAAGGATTTACAATAATAAAAAATGAATTATGAAGCATGACACATGAAATAGATTAGTTGTACGATATCTGAAATTGAATGGATGTGATTTAAATCTATTAATTCATCGCATGGTTTCAGAATGTTATATTCTTTTTTTATTTTATAAAATACTTTCAGTTAGCTTTAAAATATAATAAAAATGTCTCATTGCTCGACAGCAAAAATTCGTCATTATGAAGAGTAGTTTTTTTTCTCAACGATAAAGCTGAGATTTATTTTGGAAAGCAAGATGCCGATGCATTTAAAATTGGACGTTAGGTATATTGCTTTTTATGTAATAATTTGGAAATCCTCAAAAGAAGCCACAATTTCCTATTCCTAAAAACAGTCCCTTTAATTTTAATATTTAATGTCGGCAATTCTATTAACGCTCTAAGTTTCTTAATGCATAGATATATAAGAGGGGATTTGGAAAAATATCTGAACATTTTTATGAAAAACATCTATGAAAGTAATCTAACAAAAAATATTTAGAAGAGGAGCAAAACTTGGTAGGTGCATTGAATTTTGAGTTTTGTTTAAAAATAAATTAGTGTTTAGCTCTACAAATTAATTTCTGGAAATTCCAATTAAACTGAAATATATAAAGAAATTTTCTATTTGCACTCTTTGCCATACTTTTGATATTAGTCTCCCTAATAATAGAAAAAATTATCAAATTTATTACTGTTTTTTATTGTTCATATTAACTGCTTTTAATATTAATACTAAATATCTAGTTTGCAAATAAAAATATTAGCCAATTACTATGATAAATAATAAGCGCTTAGTAATAAGATCAATAATAAGCGCTTAATCACGTTAACAATAACATTTATATAATCGTGGCCGGCTATTTACGTCAATACAACTCTAAATAAAACCCATAAAATTATTTTCTAACTTTTAAATAGTAATTTTTTATGGCCCCTGGTGGATTACTACTTAATGAATGCTAATAATAGTATGGAAAAAATTCTAATTTCATTTCTTAATTTCAGGTTTATTTATTTCTAATTTCAAAATCCTTTTTTAAATAATAAACCGTTTAAAAATCTATTTAAAGATTAAATTATTCGAATTATTGATAATAAAGGACTTTTTGTTATTATTATTTAATTAAATACCTCATTTTATTTATACCTTACTTGAATCATTCAACCTTTTTCTTAACTACAAAATATTTTTCGAAAACGATAGCAAATAATCGCATATTTTTTTTCCTTTACTACTTCCGATATAACCGAAATTGCTGTAGGAAAAATTTTGTTATCTTTCTTATGTTAATCTTCTGTGTATTTCACAAAACAACATTTCCATCTGTTTCACAAAAAGAAAAAAAAGAATAGATAAGGCAAGGAAGAAAATTCTTATGTCTGAAGATGTTCAGAGTCCTGATTAAATTCAGCCAGGAAATGGCACTTTAAAGGAATTTTATGCTATTATGATAGTTTTTTTCCTTTGTCAAGTTCGTGATCCTCATGCAATAAATGTCTAGACGGTTACCGGATTTAACTTTATTTGAAAACATATTTCTAGGTTCTTTGCCAATGGATTCCCAAGGGATTAAAATGAAACGCGTTGAAAATAGTTTTTTTTTTACCTTTTTCGAAACGATTTTGATGATTTAAAGTTTTGTAATTTCCTTTTCGGATAGTAAAAAGATAATTGTTTTTGAGGAAAATAACTTCTAATGATAAGGTTTTCTTTTTCTTTGCTATTTTAGAAAGAGAAATAACGAGATTAAAATATTACAACTATATTTATCTTTTCCTTTTTAAACATCAATAATTATTTTTTATTTTTAACTGTTATTTATCGTTTTCTAAATACATAGGAAGAATTACTTAAATTATAATCAAATTTTATTAAAAAAATTTTCAATGATGGAATTAAATTTAAACATTGGCAAAATCTATTTTGGATGTGATAAATATCTTTCTATCACAAAAGATTTTACTATATTTTTGTTACAATTTGGATAATTCATATTATTATAAAAAAGCGAAATAATTCTTCACGGTTTATTTTACAGCTTTAACTAAACATAATTTTTAATTTTTATGATTATGCTTTAATTAATATTATATAATATTAATTTCTTTATGAATATTAAAACCTTTTATTGAATTGTACAATTCTATATGTTTGTGAATTATTTACTCTCTGCACATATTTAGTTTTCAGCAATCATATTTAGTCGCAATTCTAATCTAAGGTAAACAAAATAATATTTTATCGTATAATGGTATTAATTTATTTAAGTACATAGGTACAGTTTGATTCCATAATAGGAATAAAACTATAAAATTAGTTAATTCAAAAGAAATTAGGAAGATTACATATCATTGGAGTATTAGAATTTTGGAGAATCATTGGAGTATTAGTTGGAGAATTTTAGAATTTTGGAGTATTAGTATTTGGTGAATAATTATTATGCTGTATAATATAACAAATTCCAAAATTGTTGCAGAAAACGGGCTACTATTAACTTCTTTGACTATATATAGCTTTCTGTTAATGAGTTTGGGTTTTGTTTTGGGTAAATGAGTTTAAAGTTTTGATTTCTAAACGAGTTTAAAAACTGTTTTTGTGAATGATATAAAATCTTGATACTTATTTCTAAATAAATGTTGTATTACAAAGGCATCAAAAGAACATTTATATCAAATACCATCTGATATAAATCAAATCTTTTATAGCTAGGCTTACTCATTAGCACAAAAGATTATTTTGATGTTGTTGGTATATTTTGCTTGTAGGAGCGTATTGAATTATTCCATTCATATATTTGCACAAAAACATTCCTTTAAAAAGAATAGAGAATAAAATAGAGAATTTAAAAGAAAGTTCAAATTATCTCTTGTTTTATGTAATGAATTTATAATTATCAATGAAACTTATTTTCAACACTCTAAAAATTTTCATTTTAGTCTCTAATCGTCTAAATAAAGAACCTATCAATTATTCATAATCTAAAAAAACTAATGCATATACATTTAAAAGCTAATCAATAAACGTTTGCAGGGATTAAAAAAACCTTGAATTATTTAGATAAGTTTATTTCTTTACAGCACAATATTTTTTACTTTTAATGTTTTTTTTTGCAATAAATATTGTTTTAGTGCATGAAAAATCCAATTACTTCTTATATAATAGTGAAAACAATTTTCACCTTTAATCTTATTTAGTTGACTGCAACCATTGAAATTCTAAATTCAACGGCATTAAAATCTAAGCATTGTTTACATAGATCAAAAATAATATAAATAAGAAAAGGAAAAATTTTGTTAGTACTTAAAAAATGTATATTCTATTCTACTACTAATTAAGATTCAGTAAATAATTATTGACGTCATTTGCTTCCGTCTCTATTAATAACAAATATAACCAGGCGCCGATTGTATATTATTATAT
>JAOUZG010052814.1:949175-972716 GCA_026289955.1 Argiope argentata
TTGTGACGTTTTATATGTGTGTTTATCTGTCTGTATTTTTGGAGTGTAAATATTTTGTGAATGTTTATCACTTTGCGTGTGTGTATGTATGTGCGAGCATTTACGATATGATAAAATGAACACTTAATTTTTATTTCTCGTAACCATTACATCTATAAGCCAATTTATTTCAGAAAGGCTTTATTTAATAATAATTGATTAATTACAATGAAAACAAATAGAAAGATTTCGCATAAATAAATTATTGGATTCTATTTTCAAAACTATTAAATTTAATGTACACAATAACGAATGAATTCTTTTCCAATTACCAATGTCCTATGTGTGAATCTTGCTTATTGTAGGAATGCAAATATAATAGTTAATACATATGCAGTAAATACAAATGGCGTTACACACATGCGATAGTTTCACAGTGTCAATAGAAATGAACGTAGGATTCATGGTTCTATAATTGCGTTTGGTATTGGCAGTTTATAACACAGAGAAAAAGAAACAACAAATAAAATAACACTGAATAGGTTTCAAAGGATTTCATCCAATATTATCTATTGATATATGGTATTTTTGTTAGTATTAAATATTTAAAGTCAACAGTCATGATTAGTGTGCAATTAAGGCACCGTATTGAGAAAAATCGAAATAAAAATATGTCAAAACATAGTTACTTCTAGAATTTGGTGTTAATTTTCGTATAGAAATGCATTTCTATTGGTGGACCCCCCCCCCAAAAAAAAGCAATCATATTCGGTAGGATTAAAAATTTTGGTGGCCATATGGGAAAGAATAAATCAATGTTACATGCTCGTCCAATCAAGGATTGTGGAAGCTTAAGAAGGCTTTGAATATCCATCCCCAATAAGTTAGTACCCCACTTTCTTGACAAATGAAATTCATTATTTTTTCACATAATTATGAAATTTTATTTTCTAACCTTTGAATAATGTTAAAATTTGGAATATTTTTCGTAGTTTTCATATTTACAATTTATATTTTGTGTAATGGTATCGAAAGCATAAGGTTTAAAAATCCGGGTATTCATTAATGATGATTCTACACTGTACAAAAGTAATTAAAAAGAAGGGGATGAAGTTTTTGTTCCCATTTTTTAATGTTTATAATGGATTTCCCATGTATTTAAATTTCGTAGTTGATTCATCGTGTATTTAGTGTTTGTGTGGAGGCATTGCATATTTAAAGATTAAAGTGGATTTATTGTGTATTTACTGATTAGAATAGATTCATTGCGTATTAAATGTTTATAGTAGATTCATTCAGTATTAAATGTTTATAGTGAATTCGTTGAGTATTATATGCTTATAGTGATTTCATTGGGAATGAAAAGTTTATAGTGATTTCATTGTGTATTAAATGTTTATAGTAGATTCAATGTATACTATTTAACTTTTATTTCAGCAAGGATTTTGAAACTATGCTGTAGAACGAGGAAAACAATGTAGCATGTTCCTGTGTCAAAGTTAAGGACAAAACGGAACAGTTTTGTCCTTAACTTTGTTTGTCTTTAACCACAATTTAACCAGAATTAAAAGTGTTTTTTTGCATATGAAATAGCTCGCATTGTCAGATCCATATTAAACAGTTATTAAAGTTCGAGAAAAAACAATCAATAGTGCGATTCAAAAATCAACGTTTTTATCTTTGTATTCTTAATTCATATGAAATAAAATGTACAAAAAATGAAGAATATGCCGAAATTTGGCCATAAGTACAAAGTTTAAACTACAATTGAAAAATTTCCTAAAAGTGAATTATTTAATAATCATTTTTTTTTTCTAGAAGAGCATGAAAAATCGATTTATACTATACAACATCAGTTGAACGATTTAAAAATCATTCTGGTTAAATTGTGGTTTTCGAAAAAATTGAACGTATTAATTGATTTTAAGTTGACTTAGATTTTCTTGTGTTGGAGAAAAATTTCTGAAATTCCTGTTTGTAAACTCATACTTTCAATATCAGATTGATAAATAAAATTTAATATTCTATTTTGATCACATTTAAGTAAATTTAGCCTAAGGGAAATAAATCTTTTCGTTTAAATGTTTGTGAATACAATTCCTCAAAGTAACAATAAAATAGATGCAACAAAATTACATACTGTTTGCATTTATATACAAAAATGAGCACTTAATTCGAGAAATAACTATGTGTTCCAAATTTTTTATTTAGATTTTTGTCAACACGATGCCTTAAGTACACATTAAGCTTGACGGTTGATTTTCCATTATATAATATTGATCTTCCAATATCAATACCGTTTAAATCTATTGAAACCTATTCAGTGTTACTTTATGTTGTTGTTTCTTTCTCTGTGTGCAAAGAAATAAAATTACTGTTACGACATACACCAACCAAAAATCCAGTATGCATACTCTATTCTCCTTAGCACTTAGAAACTAAATAAGGTAAATGTATATATTTTATATAAGTATAAAAAATAAAATGTAGAAACTTAATATATGCTTACATTAAACATATATTAATATTATTATTGTGTAAACTTTATTGTTAATTACTTAAAAACTTAATTATTTGGTTAAGACATTTTCTAATCACACATTGTCTCTCGCGGTACTGGTATATCACTTATTTTTCCTGTATCTAAAGAAAAATATGTTAAGAATAAGAAATTTTTAATCTTCAGCTTTTAACTATGTAAAAAAATCATACAACTAATTGCTTTCATAAAAATATAAAAATAATTTAAATTTTATCAAGAAAAATGAAATTTATTGTTGAAATTTAGACAAAAATATTTTATCAAAAATAACAAAATTCAAGAAAAAAATCAAGACAAATCAATACGTGGTAATAAGAATATATTTCTTGAATGTTTTAAAGGTTAAAAACTGATTTGTGCAATAACCTTTTTGTATTTTATATTTCAACAAATGCAAAAACATTACTTCATTTTTAATTTATTAATACTATAATTGATATTTAAAATACCACAATCCTCGTTCCCTATTCTCGTCTGCTAAATTATATGTATAAAAATTTGGCATCGTTGGATAAATTTGGCTGCTAAGATTGGTATCTTTGGATAAGATAGTTTGTAAAGTAGAGAGCCAAAATATCCACTTTTATGATTTGTAGAGATAAAACATGAATAAAACTACTTTTCCTGAATAAGACAAATTCAGTTCACATTTTTCACTATCTCATTCAAAACTTAGATTCAAATCACACACACACACAAAAGGAAAATCAAAATTATACACTAAAAAAAAATACTAAAACTAAAATATATTTAAAACTTACTCTCAATCATTCAGTGTCTCTGCTGAAAGTTTGAATTGCAGAAACCAATGCTGTGGAGTAAAAGAAGCATTAAGTTCGAGTCAAGTAACCGTAAATTTGCATAAGAAGTAGAAAGCAAATAAAACACTGAGTATTTTCGTGGATTGTTGATGAGTCTGAAATTTATGACCAGACAATTTCTTTGGTTATTGACACACTGATGTTACCTGCCTCTTCTTTGCCTTTCCGAGCAACATGTTTCTTTTCCAACTGTGAAATCGTAAACAATTTTTTCCGTCATGTTCGAAAGCCTTGTAAGTTTTCATTTTGCTTTATTTCTCGATTTGTTAGGGCAACCATGAGAGAAACAAAACTCGTTCGGGGCCAAAATTGCAGAGAGGGAAGAAGCAATATTTTTCTGATGAGAACACTCTTGTTCGAAAATACACATATTTTTGTATCTTATTTTCTTACTTCTTCGAACTTATGTACGTTCGAAATTTTGTTTTTCCAATTGCCATGTGGGGAGGATTCGCCTAGGGTCCAATACTAGAGATGAAAGTTAAGAAACCAATCAAAACGAGGAATGCCCCGAAAATGCAAATCATCTCCTTTTGGTAATTTTCTTTCTTTTTGCATTCATTCGTGAAAGAATGCAGCAAACATCAAAAGTATTTGTTTTCCAAATATCTTGGGAAGTCATATATTGTCTTTTGTCTCTGATTCCGTTCGTAAAATCGAAATGAATTGATGAATATATATTTAATTTGATGCTGATAGCTCTCAAATAACAACAAAGGATGAAATGTGGAATTTAATTAAAAATAGAAAGTACTTATTTTTTATTTTGTACTAAAATTTATTTCCTGTTTAATCAAAACTTCCATGGAAAGAAACTAATATAAATAGCTGAAAATATTTTTGAATATCTTTATGTCATAAGTATATTCAAAAATGAGATTTAAAAAAAAACTTTTGTTTAAGATAAAAATTTCCTTTCATTTCCCATTAATAAATTTTTAGAAGTTAAATTTTTTAACACATTATTGTAAAAGTAATCGATTAATAAAATTAACAGTAAAGTAAGTATAAATTGGAAATAGATTCTGAAATACGTAATTAGAAATAAAATACTTTTCGATAACATTTTTTTATGGTTTGGTTATTTATAATAAAAAGAAATATAATCCCATTCATGGTAAAGGAAAATTATCCAAAAGGGATTCTGAGATTATTCTTAAGCTTAATTTAGTTTAGTTATATTAAAGTTCCGTTTTTAAAGAAACACTAAGCCTATTTAGGGACGGATTTCGTTACTTTAAATTGCGGTCAGGTAACGAGAATAACCTGTTAAAACTTCACGCCACATCAGTGGCACATTTGGTACTACAGATTTAACGTGCACCAGACCGACTTACTCAGCGGATGTGGTGGAATCGGGTCTCGATCCTAAGAAAAGTGTCCTAGGTAATTCGTTTTCCAGAAAAGAATCATAATTATAATTCGATTCCTAATTGATCATGGGGAAGTGTTACCTTATCCTTTTTAGGGTATTATTTAATACATCTCGCATTTTATTCATAATAAATTCTTTAACAACCAATTATTTTTATTCCTTTATATTTTCATTCATACTATACATTATAATGTTCATTCAGCCATTTTTGTTATACTCCAGATTTTCTTCATTCTAGTTTAACCATTTATTCTTATGTTTTATGTTTTTCTATTTTGTCATTTGTTTGTTTCTTTAAAATTAATTGCTGTGTTATTTTTTTATATTTAATAAAGTCTACCTACGTCTACAGCAATCCTTAAAAAGGGCATATGAGCCCTGGAAACGGAGGCGAGCCGGCTTACTGGTACAGATGAAACATGATCTGGACTTCCCGGGTTCGGGCATGGTTGTTTTTCTGTGTGATATCTGAGATATGTGTGATTGCCCCCCCCTGTAAAAAGGGACTATGCCAGCAAATGTGGTGAGTGTGTAGCGAAGTCGTACTCTTGGCCCTAGTTGGCGCTACTTCAAAAACAAAAGACGCTCCTGTCGGCTTATATCTACTGCTGTATCAGCAGGGGACTTGTCCATAGGCAAGCGCCATAAGTAACAACAACATACACAGAGGTGTGGTGTGGTGTTACGTGTTAAACCGAGACCTTACACTCAATCCACCAAAGCCTGAGTTTATTCTTAAAGAAAAATACAAAGTAAAATTAATCGAAACTGTAACTGAATGGGAGAAATAAAGTGGAATATTAAACTGAGTATAAAATAAGATGGTAAAGTTTGAATGCCCTAATATTTTGAAGAATAATTTATATTTAAAAAAATATAAAATATTTATAATAAATAAATAAATAATAAAATAATTTGTAACATTTTTTGCAGAAAATTTTAGTATAAAGCGATACTCATTTTTTTTAAAAATAAAATAATTAAAAACAAATATCAGCAATTGATATGGACGAAAACGTATTTAGAAATTTTATAACTTGATATTAATAAGCTAATTTTTTTAATATAAAAACATTATTTTTATTATTTATTTAAGTGCGGGGATTTCCCTTTATTAAAAAATAGATATATATTATTTATTCAGCTGCTCTGTGTACAAAAAATATTATGAACACCCCGAATATAATTTATAGTTTTGTTTTATAGGCAGTCCTATTTGTATTAATACTGAATTAATAAGAAGAAAAATTGCTTACAACATCAAATTCTATTTGAAAATTTCAATCCTTAAACTCTCCTAAAAGGAATATTTCAGATAAATAATTTTTTGGGTTGGAACCATTTCCAATGAAATTAAAATTAGTTTCCCAGACGTTTGGTTTTGATCCGTGATGAATTCTTTGCCAAAGAATTCAAAAATCTGTTATCAAAGAAATTTGGAAACAGGAAACCTGTCTAGACATTTATTGCATGAGGATCACAAACTTGACAAAGCAAAAAACTATCATAATAGCGGAAAATTCTTTTGAAGTGTCATCTCCTAGCTGAATTTAATCAGAGCACTAAACATCTTCAAACGAATTATTTTTTATCCTTTTGAACATTTTCTCATCTTTTTTTAATCTGAAACACTTAGAAATACTGCCTTGTGAAATGCTCTTATTATTAGCATATTATGTTTGAGTTCATTATATTTTCCAGGAAACTACAGTTTGAGGCTGATCAAATTTACAAAAAATCGTAAATGACTATTTTGCCTCGTTTCCAATGGTATTTATTTACCCAAAAAGAGGAAGAACAAATTAAGTGAAACAAAGAAAGCAAAACTTAATGGTATCTTTAAATTAAATAAAACAGATTAAAGTGGTATGGTGTTTGATTTCTCAAATCATTTACCTTCAAACAGATTCTTGATGAATTTAGGAGTGTTGAAAAAAAATGTGATGAATTATTTTCAACAAAATTTTGAAAGTTAATTTTTAAAAAAGCTATATAACAGCACCATGGAAGTTTTAAATTTAAGAAACAGTACTTTTGGATAAAAGAATATGGAAAGAATTTTTTAATATTTTTATTTTTATAAAAATTTAATCATTCTGCATTGCACGTCTATATTATAAGTATTTAAAAGCTAATAAATAAAATTAATTGTTAATTTGTATCTACTTATTAAGGGAATTGGAATTTTTAGTATTAAATGGTACTTCTTTGTTTTGATAATTTAGAAATAAAAAGTAGAAATATATGTTTCTTATTATGTATAATTTTTATAACCTTAGTACAAAAATGAAATTATATACATTTCTACAAAGAGTCTACAAAGAGTTGTTAATTTTTTGTCATGCATATTGATTTTATTTATAAAGTTATATGAAATTTGAAATTTTCATTTTAATTTGTTGAAAAAAATTAAATAAATTTTATTTTTAATAATATCTTTAATGTAGATCCTAATAAAATTTCCATGCTCTTAGAGTTATTAGAAGATAAATATACTTTTGATCTCAGCTGAGCTTCTTAATCTTTCTCTGATATTTACAAACATTTCTAAACTTTATAAATCTTAACACAATAAATGCAAAGCGATGAAAAAAAAACGCGCTACCTTTGACAGAATGAATTGATTTTATAATGAAAAAGTTTCAGCTATCCGTAGCCGGAAGAAAAAATACCTACTGTAGAAATTCTACATTGTCTCTCAACGGAAAAAATATTTTAATGCTTTTACTTATTTCTGAGATTTATTAAATAATTATAATACTTTGGCATCCATTTGATTCTCCTTGCTTACTAAATGCTTAGAATTTCAAAAAATAAAACTAAAGTGTTAAAAAATCAATTTAATTCTTTTCTCATGGTTTAATTCAGAGATGAAAAGAGCTTTTCTTCGTTTTCTGAGTTAAATTATTTGTTGGTTTGTCTCAAATTTTTTAAATTCCTATTTAAATAACTTTAACTGTCTTATATAGATTTGGAATTGAGATTAACTTCTTGTGCCTTCATAAAAGAGCCTAGTTAGCAATTTTCTTTAGTTTATGTTTCCACATGAAAGAAAAAATTGTTTTGGAGATATAAATAGAAAACTTTGTGGCAAACTGTTACTTTCTGACTTAATTCTCTTCACAAGAAACGTGCCTTGCTGGTTATTATCAGGATTAAACGGCAAACTTGCAAAATGGTATTGATAATGAGAAATTTCAATAAAATACCACAAAAAGATTAAAGGATGAAGATCAACATCTTATTTATGGTTGCGTTTACACATTATGTTATGATAAGTGAAATAAATGGGTTATTTCTAATTAGAAGCTTATTCTTAGGTGATAATAATCAGAAATTGTTAATAATAAATCCACTTTTAAATCAGATAATATTTGCAAATGATCAGTATAATAACAACAGATTTATCATATTGGCCGATTCATATTCCACATGCATATATATATGTTCATAGTTCCAGTTGGAGAAATATTTTACATAGCAGGAAGAATTATCTTTCATGTTGTCAAAAACATTAATTTAATAAATGTTGTTTTGTAAAACTCACACTTTCTATACTTTCCCCAAATCCTATTAGTCATATTTTTGACAAAATATTGTGGCCATTCTAAATCATGCAATAAAAAAATCACATCATTTTTTGACAACATTTGACTGAGTTACAGTTGTTTAATCAAATTAGAAAAAAATAAAGGTAATTTAGAAATGACTTAAAATTAATTTTAATTTAATTATTTTATAAAAATATTTAAACATTTTTTACGAGTTTCATATTTTTTTTCATTTTATTATTTCATCGTTTTAAGTAAAAGAATTAAACCAATCACTAAATTTATCATTAAAATTAACTAATTTATGGAAATATGAATATTATAATTCTATAAAAACATAGGTTTTAGATCTTTCCATTCAATACCTTCCGAGACAATCACTACTTAGGCATTCTCCAAGGTGAATAACCAGATGTATGTGTGTTTAGGTAAAAGCATCTTCGTGTGTCTCTATGTGTTGGTAGTCTACAACGACAAATGCTACATCAGATCATATGATCTGGAGTTTCCATACTTAGCGTATATATATATATTAGAGGATGAAAAAAGCTTACCTTAGAGATATTTTTTAGAAATTTCAATTAATTAAAAATTAAGTTAAGTTTTCGTATTTTCCCACAATAATTTCTGAAAATAATACAGCAAATACATTTTTTCTAAATCATCTTAAAGTTTTTTTTAAAAAATGATTTGTTTTGTTGATACAATGTTTAAAAATATAAATTAAGTTTCTTTTTCAATGAATTTTTTTGAAAAAATGTATTATAATCATATCTTCCGATCATTTATTTCTCACAAAAGGAAAGCAAAATTTCACCTGCTGGAGCAGGATAAGAACGTCGTCAAAACTCGTTGTCGTGAAGTCGACAAAAAACTCAAAATTAAGGATTAAATTAACTCTTACCTCAAATCAAACTGAGGAAAGTAAGATATGCAGCATATATATTGTTACGTTTTTTAGCGTAGAGGGTTCGGATTTAATGGACTTTATTTGAGGACAACACAAACAAATTTATTTACAGCTATTTACAGGATAATTGATAAAGTAAAAATCTCAGATAAATACAATACAGCAGTCAACAGTCACTTACTGCGTAATGCAAGTCTTACGCACAATAAAAACAGACTGCAAAGCAGCTATCGTATAGCACAGTAAACAGTAAATCACAGCGAGCTCAATAATACAGTGTTAACAGCAAACGTAAACACAGCTCACTAATCCGCTAGTCCAGCGAGACGCTTCTCTTCCAAGAGAACACTCTCAACTAACTAACTACAGCAACTCGTCCCTTATATAACCGAGCGAGAGAGCACGTGGAAACAGGTGGAGCCTCATGAAAAATACAGCGTCTACTAGACTAATCTTTTCACCAAAACTACTCGGCTGGATCCAAGTTTTTCACAGCCGTCGCCAACGCCTTCTCCTTCGGAGTATTTCCGCGGCGTTCGCCCATTTGTAACAATATTTAAATAGAAGCGTAATGTTATGGAAAAAATATAAAATATGATAATTTTCTTATGATTCCATGGAATGCAAATTAAAGAGATATATAGCACAAGAAGCAAATTATTAAAACGTTCTTTAAAAATTTATATCAGTTTTATGATTATCGATATTTGAAGTTAAAATATATTTTGCTGTAGAAGTTGTTAAGAAAACTAGGTACACGAATATTAAACAGAAAGCATAACTCTCCTAGAACCAGTTGACCACTGGCACCAGTAAGCAATAAAATAAAAGCAACTAGCAAATAATAAAAGAATAATAAAAAAAAGAATAATACAATTTATTTGAAAAAATATTGATACGAAACAATTATAGCTACTCTAAAGCGGAACTTGAAATATAAAGGATAATTTAGATCTAAATTTGAGATAATTTCAAGCATGAGATCAGTACCAGAAAATTTCAGAATTCCTTTTACATTAACATTTTCTATGGAATGATTGTCTAGATTTGCTTCATTAATTTAGGTTTTGTATATCCAAGATAATACCTCCTAAGTTTTGTAACATAGTGATAATGATAACTCGATAATCCCTGCACAGTTGAACTTCTTTAATCTAAAGAGGAAATTAGAACTTCAACGATATTTTGATAATTATTTAAATAAATTAGGCCTCATTACAATTGGATCTTCTCATTCTAAATTACAAACCTAAACTTCTGCTGCTATATTATTGATTACCACACGTCATCAAATTTTGATAAAGCTATTTCATTGGAAATTACGACTAATTGAATTATTTAACCTTGGACATTTTGTCTCCATTTGATGGCACTTATTATCCAAGGGTATTAATCTTCGGTTAGACCAGAACTCTATGATTGAATAATTGATTCCACGATGTAAAATGAATTCACAAAAGTATATTTGGAAGCGATGTTGTTTCAAGAAAATATTCAACTTGACATTTGACATCAAAATCTTTTAAAACTAAATAGCTTTAATTTCATTTTGGATGCTTTAATTTCTGCGAATTTCATCTAGCTCGTCAATTAAGTTAGATGAATGAATTCAAATATCAAAAAGTATTCTATTTGGATTTAGAGACTTTTAAATTCTAACTTAATTTATTTCAACATCTGCAAACAATTTGCTTTAATATTAAAAGCATTGTCATATTTCAAAAAGCTTTGACATAATGTCGAGTATATTTAATTAAACTAAATTTACACATTTTGATAACCGAATTTATGAAAACTACTTATTTGTTTAATGAACTAATTAAGGAAAGTCAAACACAACTTCGTAATTTTAAAATTTCTCCGCCATTTTATTTAATAATTCGAAGAACAATGAATTATGTTCAGAAATATATAATATAAGCCTAAAAAAGTGTATTGATTAATATTTCGGTGCAATTTCTAAAATTATTTTCAAACTTTTGATTAAGGAATTGACAAATTTACCATAGTGTGCAATTTTTTTAAAGGATAAGGGTGAAAAGAATTTTTGACCAAAGATTTTCGAAAAAAAATTTATCTTATATGAGTACTAATAGAAAAATTTTAATAATCATAGTGCATTAAGAAACTCTAAAATTTCTTTAACAAATGTGATAAAATAATAAATTATCTTTAAGTAGAAAAATACGCTGAGTGAATAACTTTTAATTAATTTAGAAAATGCTAATTATTCATAGATTAATTAATTATTTGTTTTTGTTAACTATTGTAATATCTTTATTAATTAGTCCTCTCCCTTTTTAATAATTTCGATTTGTGACATAAATCCCTGACTGAATAGTTTTTTCAGTCTTTTTTTGATTTTAAAATTTATAATTAATTCTATGATCGAAGGCCCAACTTAATTAATTTCTTGGAAACAATCTAATAATTAGTTTTTAAATATAATAAAGGTAAGGAAAATAAAATTTATTTTTCGCTTAATTTCATGTGCTTATTTTTTTGCTACTCTGAACTATAATAAGTTTTTCCGATTCAAAAGTTTAAAAAAAAATGTCGATTGAAATTTAATTATTATATTTATTGTACCGTGAAAGATATAAGATATTTAACAAATAACATTTTATTATATATAGCCAGAAAACAACATGTATCTTATCACCTACAGAGTTAAATGCGTAATTTTACGTATAATTACACCCAAGAATTGGTTTCTTGATTGAAAAAAGGGTTTGCTCGCCAAATCAAAAACTTTCGCCAATAGATCGCCTACGTGCCAAAGTTGGTTTGCCATGTATTCAAAAGTATCAAAGTATTTTGACAACCGAAATGAAATTTGGCGTGATTGGCACGTTTTTGGTGAAACGAAGGTTTAATTGGTAAGTACTGACATATTTCAATTGTTTGCTTTTTTTTAGAAAAGAGAGTTTAAGATATGAAATATTGCTTATAATCACATAGTCATAGTTGAAATGATTATACAAGAGTCATATTATTGACCAAATACTATATATATAATATTAGCATAATATTTCTGATCCGAAACTTGAAGAATGTTATAATTTAAATAGTTATAGGTGAAACAATACTATTATAAAAACGAATAAAATATTATATATTCATTAGTAAATTACTGCTAAACATGCATTATTGTATTGAATGGAAGGGGAAAATATAAACCTACATTGAAAACGAAGATTATCATCGTGCATTATAATTAAATAATTTGAAGAGGGAAAATAGCCAATAATTAATACTAGAAAAGGACATGATAGAATACCCTAAATTACATTTTAAAGTATGAGTATCAATTCTTAGCAGAAATGATAATAATATTGAATTAAAAATAGTATTAGCTAATTTTAATATATTACAGTAAATTGAGGTATATTTGCATCGGAAGAGCTCGGAAACAAAAAGTGATTTGATTTTCATTGGTTTTATTTATACAAGCATTGACTATACTTCTAAATTTTTATCATTAATATTGTCTGAATATAATATTTTGATTTAAAAAACTATTCGTAAAGAACTAGTTTAGGTTGCTTTCTCATTTCAAGCTAAGTTAGTTGGCTTTTTATATTGGTTAAACTTAAGAAAACATTGATTATACACCAAAATTATTATTATATTTATGTCTAAAACAAATTTAGTAAATAAAACTCGATTATTTCGATGAAAAATAATAATTAGTAGAATATTATTTTGGGCTCTTTTTTCAATTCCTACTATTGGCTCATACTCTCTCTATTTACACCCTGTTCAATTTTTCAGTCCTTAATAAAATACTTTTTATTCATCCATTCAAGTTCAAGTTTTTTTACTTGTAGTAGATGATATTTGATGTTTATACAGTTTTTTTTTTCAAATATTAATTCATTAATGCATTATTAATTAATTAAAAACAAATTTCCTCGCCTTTATAATAATTCTTTATAGTAGTTGAAATTGTTAGGTCGTTATAGCCGGGTTGGTAGGGTGTTGGATTTACATCCCTTGTGCTGTGAGTTCAAACCTGGTCACAAATTTCTCCATGTCGGGATTTATACCACTGAGAGTACTGAGTCAAGTGTTATCGTTATTCTGCTCAGGGGTCCATGCTTTCAGAAGCTACTGCACCTCCCCCTTCCGTTGTAAAGTGGAACAGCAGAACAACAATTGTAGTTATTTAATAAAAAAATAACTAAAAATAATTTTTTATCTTCTTAAATTTTTCCTAATATTCAAAGTAGGAATTGATTTTTTTTTTCAAAAAAATATTTCTTATATTACTTGTTTTCTTGAAGGTTAGTTTGTTTTCTTACATAGCATTTTCAAGCACAAATTCTCTATCTTAATGTCCTTTTACTTATTTTAAATCTATACAACCTTCAAGAAATTAGTAGCACTCATTTGAATAAAGTGAAGATTTTGCATTTTAACAATTGACTTAAGCCATTTTTAGTCACAACAAATATATATCTGAAAGCGATTCCATTTCTGAACTGCAGCCCCTGAAAAGCTGGCTTTGCCTCTTTAATTAGAGACGTGATAGATAGATGTAATAAATTAGTGTCCATCTCTGAAATGCATTTTGAGGTTCTTTCAAATGCATTATTTATGAAGTTAATAAGTTTTCATTCTGTCCCCCAACACCATTATTACAACATCTTAATACTATAAATTTTAATTCCCATCTTTCCGCCGCCTGTTTTGACAGCGCTCTGAAAATGTTGCAATCTAAGCACATTGCGTTTGTCACAGCCATTTCTGGGAGGGATGATTTGTTGCCGGAAGAAATTATTGCTTTCAGAACGAAACGCTCAGGCACTTCTTTAATATTTAATAACGAGGTGTAGAGAATCTTAAAGGACACTTTTCATAATTAAAAGGAAAAGAAAGAGAGAGAGAGAAAAAAAATCGTTTGGAAATAAAGACTGGAAACGAAAATGGAACATTTTTTTATATATATATATTTGATAGATTCAAAAGAAAACAGAGAATTAAAAATGAGATTCCTCCTTTGATGTTGAATTATAAAGGAGGCTTTAAATATTACATGCTGTCAAAATTTTACTATTAATGCTTTTAAAATATGGGAAGAAATTTATTATCTTCAATAAATAAATTAGTTAAGAATGATTTATAAGTATGGTCATAATTGGGTTTAAGATTAAAATACATAGTAAAATTATTGTTGATGGATAATTTGAATCGGAAAAGATTGTAATTTGTTCGTTAGAAATAGTTCTTTGCACATTTGGTATATATTATATCATATTAATTCAGAATGAATAAAATTGAAGTTAAATCTTGAATGAAACTGCTAAAGTGGTGTAATTGAAAATTATTAGGTTTTATCTTTTTAGCTATAAATTTCCATTGCTCATATTTTCTTAACTGTTTTTTATTATATGAACCATTTTTGTTCCGTAATTAGGATTTTCTATCAGAGGAAATAGAGATAAATGACATAGCACACATAAATTATGTTAATACAACCCAGAATGTCATCAACAAATGAATTGACAATTCCAATGAAATTATACATTTACATATTCAATCTCATAAATTAATCAGTTAATTTTTTTATCTAAACTTTTTAAAAATTTGATGTCAACACTTTGATAAAAACTAATTTCTTACAATTATCGGAGAGATTAACTATTATTTTTATTTTGTGAAAATAATTAATGAAAAATGTAAATAAATTATATTTTTTAAAAATTACTTAAAGACAAAATTTACTTTATAGGTAAAAACATTAGTATCATTGAAGCAATTTTCTGTACTTCAATATGATGTAAAATCAGTTTGTGCTGTAATAGCTTCAGAAGTTATAATAGAAAAAAATCTTTAAATTTTGGTTAATTTTTAACAAAAATTCTTAAACATTTGAAATAGTTACTCCGAATTGTAGTTACCAATCTTTAAAGTATACATATGTCAAATTTGGTGCTTTAAGTCAAACAGTCTGCTCTGTAGAGCTCAAAGCGCACACACACACCACAGAAAGAGAGAGAGAGAGAGAGAGAAAGAGATATATATCGAGCTTTAATTTAAGTATGAAGATTAGCAAATACGGGCATCTCTAGAGATAGAACCCTTCACCTATTGTAATTACTTTGAAATATATGTCAAAACAATAATATTTTTAAAAAATAAATTGTATTGATCTTTTTGATATGTATAAAATATAAACGAAAAATAATAAACAGATTTAATTTTAAAAGAAAAATAATTAAATGTAACGACAAATTTTGAATGTAATAATTATTTTACAAATATATCTGGATTGGAACAATTTTTTCTGCCTTTAAATCAAAAATGCAAAAGCCAATAAAACCTGGCTGTCAGGACATTGGAATCCCATCCTTGGGTTGCGAACTTGAATCCCGATGTCCTCCCCCCCATCATTACTTACTATATGGCGGTTAGTGCTCGTAAAAAACGTTCGCAACTAGAAAGTTCACCAAGTCTTGAAAATACCACTGGGCGAACTAGATCAGAGTTAATCACTCTCTGATTGAGGTCTATATTACCATCTGTGGATTGGTGAACAATATATATCAATGAAGCCTCCCCCAAGTGAAAATGATGCCCTCCAAATGATTAGCTAAGTCGTACTTTTTGCTCTAGATGGCGCTGCTGAAACAAGAGACGATAAAAACTTGGCTTAAAATTGCTGAATTTTCAGAGGGCGTGTTTAAGACAAGTTTCATACAAATCAGAAATGTCATAAAAATTCTGTTGTTTTTGTGGCCCTTGCCATGAACCAGTACGGTGACGGCCATCAGAGACTTTACGCCAAATAAGTCTCTCTTGTTTTTTGAAATGGTGCCAAATAGGACCAAGAGAACGACTTCGCTACACACTCATCACATCTAATTCCACAGCCCCTTTTCAAAAAGGGGCACATTTATACATCTCACAGATAGTACATAGAAGAACAACCATGCCCTGACTGGGATTCGAACTGAGTTCACCCAAACCTTGTGGAAGCCGCGCCATATCTCTGTGCCAGGTTGTCGGCATCAAAAACATTTTATGAATATGTATTTAATCTAAGTAAAACTGCTTTAAAATGTAAAAATGGTAAATAGGAAAAATTTCGCAATACAAAGGGGGAGAGACTTTAATTCAAACTGAATGAAATGTTTATTTCTTTAAAATATAACACATATTTATAATAGAATAGCTTTTTTAAAAAGTATTAATAACTAAATGAATTTATTTAAGGAATAGGATGAGAGTAGGTTATTATCACAATGTAAAGTTTACTTTTATACAAAGCATAAGCCCCACCTGCTTTAGGCTCTTGATTTAATACCGTTTCATTATTATGGGAGGTAAACAATAGAGTTCCAGTTATTTAACCCTCAATGGAATTCGAAATATCGATTTTCGAATTATTAACTGGTTCTTTTCCACAAAGTCAATCGCTTCCCCGCACCCCTCTTTCCCATGTTAACCTTATTGAAGTGCAGTGCGGGTGTCTTTTCCTTTTGTATTTTTGTTGCGAACCCTTCATTGTTCTGTATACAAAGTTGACATTGTCAGGGGCATCAGGGTTCCGCCAATTTAATTAAGAATTCGCTTTTCTTCAAATGACTCCCCATTCCTTCGGATCCCGGTTTCAAAAAGTTTCATTAAGTCTGAAGGAAAGCCGATTTGAAGAAAGGCTGAATGGAGCCCCAAAAGAAAAGCGGAATTAATCTTTCATAAAAGTAATTCCACCCTGATTATGAGGGAAGAATGGACTTCTTAATTTTGAATCGGAAGGGTTTTTAATTTTTAGAGTCAATAACTGATATTGCTTTATTTTATGCGGTGGTGAACTTGTGTGTCTCGCGGATACCAATTTATTTTGTGAGAGTAAGTTTATTATAATTAGAGAAAATTAGAGAGAGCTGTCTCATGCTGGAACTCCTGTATATGTTTTAATATATTAAATTTTTTTATTGTATTTAGCTTTTCGCACAGTAATTCCTTTATTGTTAAAGTTTATTTATTGTTATGTTATTTTTATTAAACATGTTTATTACATGTTTATTTACAGGATTGCGCACAAAGGGACATATTTGAAACATTTAATTTTAATGAATGTTGCTAAACCACTAATTAAAACAAAAATAATAATAAGAATAAATAGAAAGACGATTTTATTCATGGATCAAAAAAAGGCTATAAAGAGGAAAAGTTTCATTTTAGTTTTTGTTCTACAATTTACAAAGAATAATGTTGTGAGTTAACAAAAAGCAGCTATGTCATAGACAGGGTGGCAAAATTTACAACGGATTCTAAGAACATAGTTTCATATAAAGTTTGTTCCAAAATTAATGCGTTATTCTACCATTCGCCAAAATTTGCCGCCATTCATGCCATAAAGCGTTAGTAACCCTATTTTAAAAGTACTATTTGTCAGCTGACAGTTTACGGTTAGTAAAGATGGAAAGTTATACAATGGAAAAGCGTAATGGCGGAAGATTTGAATTAAATAATAAATACATTTTTTTCCTTTAAATTGTTATATTTTTAATGAGTTTTAAAGTGTATAACACAGAATTACGTTCGAATTAACTCATAAAGCAAATGTACTCTAAGTCTTCGCTGGTCTCTACTCGCTATTTTTGTCGTTATTTTCCATGACCTTTTTGCATTAATGTGGTTGAATTTCGTTGATGCAGTGTTGGATTTTCCTTTTTCAATACACGCTTGCTTGTAGGCTTATCGGCATAGAAATTTACCTTTCAAATACATCATAAAATATCCAATGATTTTAAATTAAGCGATCTAGGAGGGCAATTCTCTAATTTTTGAACTGTAACAGTCAAACTTTCTTTATCTTTGAAGCATTATCCGACAATAAAAACGCATTGTTCTATCGCATAAATCTCCATTTTTTACTTACCCTAAACTATCAACTGTCAAATTTTAATAGGATTCCAAGCACTTTTTTGCACAAATGGTTTGAAATTTAAATCTTGGGTAAATTTTGGAATATCCTTTACGAAAGGGAAATGTATAGGCTGTTTTTGTTAGTCTCTGGAAAACGTTTAAATTAACCAGATTTCTTCCAAATGTAAGCATTAAAAATTTATAAGCAGAAGAAGCAAGAAATTTGAAATTGCTCAATCAAATGGTATGAAGCATACTAAAGCCACGTCTATCATTTTTAAGGACTTTTCATTTGTTTTTTTGTCGCACAACAAACCGAATTTATGTTGAATGTAGATAATAAAGATCTTTACTTTTTTCTTTCCAATCATAAGTACTTTTACGTCATCTATTTTTGTTCATTAGAATTTTTTTTAATTTGTTTTTTCTGATTGAATACCTTGTACATTTCTCCTTACCTTTTACTCTAGCTTTAGAACCTAATGGTTATATGATTTTAATGAAAATTACCTGACTAAAAATATTGGGAAGTTAAATAGAACTAAGCATAATATCCCATAATAAGGGGATAAGGCTAGTAATTTATTTTTGTTTAAGGAACAAAGTGATAAATATGGCGATATGACTAACATGTATCAAAATGTTCTCCACTAAGATTCTTAAAATGCTAAATTTTTTTAATGCATAAAGTAACGAATTTTAGAAGGACATATTAAAATTTTTATTTATTTGTGAGTTAGAAATATTAAGATTATTAATAGGAGATAAATAAGACTTCATTTATCTCCTTCTGAGTTTATGAGAGTGATCCATGGAGAAAACATATAATGAATAGATAAAAAATCATAATATTTTTAAGTTCGAATAAAAATAACAATGATAATCGAAAGTCAGCAATAATATAATCATATAAATGATATATCTCATACTATGTCCGTAAATGACATGCCATTAATAATACATCTATATATTGATTCGAGAATATATAGATAGTTTCAGGATAAATACACCAACTGATTCCTTTTCGAAATACATTCCTATTTAAACAGCTTATAATAAGCCTCTGCACCCGATTCGAATAGAAGTTTTGTATATTTCATCAAGTTCTGACTTATAAGATAAACTATAAATTCCTAACTAAGACGCCCTTTACAATCAAGAAAATATTAAGTAAGGATTAAGACGCCTGTAAATTGCTTTATAAAGTTAGCAATGCCTGTAAGAGCAAACATCCCCAATTATCGCCATTAATAACACATTTTCGCATTCGCTGTAAACTATTGATAAGGCTGGTAAATATACCGCGAAAGCTCGGGCAAACAGCTCCTCATTATTAATTACAATAAATCCTCTATTTACAAATACACAGTGACGGCTTCAATGGAACGAGGAATCTCGTTCCTTTGCATAACGGGATAAACCGCTTTATCATAAATGAGACATGACTTTAATGTTTTAGCCCAGAATTCCGTAACAACGATTTATTCGATGAAATTTGCCCCAATGCCGCCGGATAAGATCCATTATTAAAATTTATCTGCAACTTCAAAAGGAATTTTATATTGTATAATTCTAGGCATTTCACTGGTATGGTTTTATAATTGTTCTAATTGGTTAAGTGATGTATTTCTAAAGAATATCCTTGAAATGTCTGATATCTGCAAATTTCAGGGTGTTAGTATTAATATTCAATTTGTTTAAGTACTTATTTACCTCGACGGATATTTTTAATGTCATACTCATTTTCAATATACCTTAATAATATAAAAATACCCATTTACTTAAAACTTAGGATTAGCAAAATTAATTTACTATTTTAAATATATTATATTACATTATTCAGATGCTTTAGAAAATTTAGAAATAATAATAATGAATGTGTAAATTCGGTTTCGAACTGAAAAATTCTCCCACAAATGCAAAAAAAACAGCTAGATGTTTCACATTATTAAAGAAAAAAAGAAAATACTGTTCTACAAAAAATATGATTTGATTTTTTAGTTTATTAATATTTATGCAATTTCATTTCATTAATCAAACACCATATTATCGTGCTAAACCGTGTATTAAATTACAAACATGAATTAAACAGGGTTTAAAATGCCGCCTGCATCTTATACTCAACGGAATTGTTAAAAACACTTGAACTATTTGTTTTAAAAGTTCTACGCATATAAAAGGTAAACAATAACAGATATTCAAATTGACCCCTCCTGTTAGCATGTACACTATAAAAAGCTAGGAGGGGGGGAGATGATCCAACTGAGAAAACTTATTTACAAATACCAGAGGAATTTTTTTAAAAATTTAATTTGGAAAACGGTTATGAATAGTAAACAGACATTTTTAATCATGTTACTACCCACATTTATACTAATAATTTGTTATTAATTGCAAGAACACTTTTCACTGAATTCAGCCTTACTGCTTTAAAATAATAAAAATTAGTGGTAATGAATTCTTTGAAACATTAATGTACTCTAAGATAAATGTACTAGTTATTAATAATCGCGTGCCATTGGCTGAAAAATATTTCCTAAAAAGACAATTAGCGTCCGCTTTGATGTGATCAATCAATATAATATGGCTAATAGGCCGGGATATGGTTGGTATGGCGTTGTATTCGTATCACTTGGATTGTGAGTTCGAACCCACCAATCGAAGACTCTCCGTGTGGGTGAGGTGGCTTACACACCTTAAATCTATCCTTGCCCAAAGACCTCCATGTCGAGAGTAATACCACTGGGAGTACCGGCTCAGAGGTGATCGTTCTCCGCTCCACATCTAAGTTACAATCTGTGGATGAGTGAATGGAATGCCTGAATTAAGTGCAACCGGTAAAAAGGGCTTGTGACGTGACATTTGTGATCAGACTTCTGTCTTCGAGTGCCCAGGGGTTCATACCCTCAGAAGCTTTTCCAGGGGCAACTCGTAATGAGGATAAGATGTTTTCGGTATGGTGGTTGAATGAAAAGGCGTACACGAAAAGATGAGGGTGCGGCTCCTCCCATTGATGACGGTACGTACTTCTTACGGGAAGGGTTGTACCGCTGCCGATGATGACAATTACGACTCAAGCGCAATATGAAAATAACAAAAAGTCATTTAATACAAAAGAATACTTTATATTGAACGTTTATATTGGATAGGGATTTTTTCTCTCAACTGACCAAGTAAAATTTGATCTATTACAACAACAAATATTGTTACGAAATAAAAAACTAAATTTCCTGTATACCTCCAACACGGATTTATATCTAAATAAGGCATTTCACAGTTATTCTGTTAACTTATATAGGACAACTGGTCAGACACACTTTCTTTAAAACTATTTCGTTCACAATTTTAAATGAAATCTAAAAATTCTGCTTACAGTTTATGTCAAATTTCATCAGCTAGCATAAAATATTATGAATTATACAATTCACAGATATACCAAACCCCAAAAGTAGGAGTATTTATCTCGTAGACATCATAAATAAACGTTGAAACTCTCAAAATTGCAGGGCTCAAATTCTTTTTGTCGATTATAACACTATCTCTTTGTATACCCAATATACGAAAAAATTGTAAATCAGATTTAAAGTCCAGATTCATTATTCAAAGTTGAACGAACATTCTTTTAATTAACTTCTCAATATCAAAAAGTAAGATCTGTAGTTTAGTTAACAAAGAATAGATGGAATTCTATTTAATAGAATAAAAGCATTCTGTATTTTAAAACCAGCTTACAAATATTCTTTCGAAAATAGTTACACGTAACTCAGCAGATAAGAACTATAACTTTTACAGGTTAAAATCTTTGTTAAAACATATAAACAGAATGGATATTTTAAAACTCATTTTTTATAAACTAACATTTATATAAATATTAATATCTGAATAATATTATGTTATATACATAGTAAAATATTTTCTTTTTAAAATATAATTCACAAAATGTGCATGTTCATATAATTCACAAAATATGCATTAAAAATTTCCTTGTGAAAATGAGAAGCGTTATTTTTTAAAAAAAGAAACCATTGTGGAACGTAAATTACTATTCTTTGTGGTTTGCATAAAAAGTCATGTAGATGTATTTGATGACTTGGGAGTCTGCCAGATTACAAAATGGCGGGATAAAACAATAAAGCTGACAGAAAAGAGAGAACTTTATTATCAGAGCTTTCCCTGGGGAATTTTAAAATTGTTTAAATATAAACAATGTCAAATATTCTCTTCGAAGATAAATATTTATATTTCGTGATTATTCTGCTCCTTTTTCCGGATCAAGGCATCTTTTATTCTAAAATAGCGCAGGGGATATTTTGCTAACAATTATAAGAGAATAAAAATATTAATTGAAGCGTGGTAAGAGTTAATTAATTTTGATAAAATCAGTTTGATTGGTGGTTAACAAATTTTGGAAAATTCGTTCCCATTTTAGCGTAACATATTGTAAAAATTCGTGGATGGAATAAAGTATCTATTTTCAAAATTTAAAAAGGAGAATGATATTTTTGTGTTTAAATAGATGAGAGAACTTCATGGAATAAAGTAAATTTATAATTCATTTATAATGATTCACCCGATGTAACTTTAATCTTAATCGGAATAATGCAAACAGGTAAAATAACAATAAATAAGTTTATATTCCATGCTTCCGGAAAATTACTTAATATTTATATTATCAGTCTTGATGCATAACTGAAATATGCTTTGAAGATTCATAATGATAAAATATTTAAAAGAACCAATTTTTGCATTGTCAATACCAATATTTCGACTATGAATTAGAATAATATATGTGGACTTTGAAGGAGAATATGAGAACTTCATAGAATAAAGTTTACTCATTATTAATTTATAGCAATTACCACTCTGTTATTTTTATCTTAATCGACATAATACTTACAAAGGATATAAAAATAAATTTAAATTCTATGCCCCTGATTTGTTGTCTAAAATCCATGTTGATTTGCTAGTTTTTTTTAAAAAAAAACATTGGTTTTTATAATCATAAATAAAAATTAACCGCAATTTTTAGCAAAGTACTATACCTTTCATCATTGTTAACGCTTTTGCATAACTGAAAGATTTAAAGTTTTAGACATTTGGATTTTGTCATTATTTCATATCTTGATTTTATTGTAAATTCATACAAACATTTTAAACTAAAGAATATGGCGCAGCTTAGCAAAAAAATAGATTTTGTGCTCTAAAACATCAAATTCAACTCAACTGAACTCGAAAAAAATAATATTGATGTTTTTAAAGCCTTAATGCATAACTGAAACTTAAAATGTGTAGAAAAGTTTAAAAACAATAAAATACTGTATTTAAAATCAACGAATTTCTACATTGCAAAGTTAACCCTATGGCAACTATAAATGAGAGTATGACTGACTATATGAGAACTTCATAGAATAAAGTAAATCCCTTTATAGAATATCATTTCTTTATAGAATATTATAGAATTATCATAGAATAAAGTAAATCCCTTT
>JAOUZG010052814.1:988031-1033173 GCA_026289955.1 Argiope argentata
TCACCTCTCAAAACATACAATGATTATACGTCTTAAGTGTGAAGTTGAAATAAAAAAATACAATTAAATTCTTTGTCGAGAAAAAACGAAATTACTTTTCGAACGACCCAATATTTATCGCTTTTATTTTCGAAATTAATGTCATTTTGTAGAATTAGAACAATTAATTTCTTATTATTCAAATTGAAAAATTAAAAAGTTTTGATAATATTAATAATTTATCTATTTATTAAAATTAAAGATATTTTTATTATTAATTCGCCGTTTAGAAAAATATAATTATAATTAACTTGAATAAATATTAGTTAAACTATTTACAAAAGTTTCCTTTAATTTAAAAAATTATTAATTATTCAAAGAATCATTTTAATTCGAAAAAATTAAAACTAAGAGATGAATCATGACTTCACATTAACTAAATGACCTCTTTATGTAACGTTCAATTTGGCTTCTAAACGACGGCAATAATTTACTTGTATTTAAACTACATTGAAGTTATAGTTTTAAAATTATTTTTTCTGGATTTTGATTTAATAATTTAATGAATGAACAACCTTAAAAAATAATATTATACTAAATGACATTTCAAACTCAGAATTTCAATTATACCTTCCCTTGTCAAAAGCATTCTATAGTGTTTCAGTCGATCTAGATAGCTCTTACTTAATTTGTTATCACTGGCCATTTACATATTATCGCTAGCAGAATCATATGCTGGCTGGCGTTAGAGTTTAAAGAAACATAGCGGAAGCCGAAAATATAATTTTAGACAAACATTGTATCTCCATGTATATTTAAATATAAAAAATATTGTACCTACAAACACCGTTTTTCCACTGTTATCATATATATATATATATATATATATATATATGCATTAATTTAAAATAGTTTTGTAAATTGAATAATATTATATAGTTTTGCTCATTATTTTACAATATTGTGGAACAAGCTGTACTGCGAAGTATTGTATTTTTGTTAGCAAGTTACAAACTATATTGCTATTTTTGATAAAGGCTATATTGATTTTTTGATATTTTTATAAATTATGTTTATTATTTTTATTTTGATACAAGTTAAAACTTTCATTCAATGCCAAAAAATTTGCTTAAATATTAAATATTTTTTATTAAATATTATAAGAGAACATGTTGTTTTGGTTAGGAGGTTTTGATGCTCCCGAAATTTACAGGCAAAAAAGAAAGATTATGGGCTGGTGGAAAATATCGGTTGAAGATTTTTTTAACCTGCTTTCACCAGTATTACATTATTGTTAGGTATGCTTCTTTGAAGGCAGATATGTTTTTAAAAAAATGACATAGAACTATCACACCATACCTATTATTTCATCTCAAAATAGGTCGAGCTCCAAAACATTGATAGCCATTTAGAACTAAAATTAGAAGTTTAAAAAATTATGATTATATATCCATTATCTGAATAATAGAAGGACAGAAAGCGATAGAGAAGTATCGTGTTTGTTTCGAGCTGTTTAAGATCGTCAATGACTTAAATTAAGACAATTAATGTCTGAATAAATAATAAAGTTCTCACATAATAACTTGAAATTTGCGATCTTAGATTTCATTTTATGTTTGCTTTTTATACTTATTTTCTATTCATATTTTTGAAGCCAGAAGAAATACTACTGAACATTACTGCTAATAAATATATGTTTCTAAATTTACTGAAAGCAATATTTCCAAAAATGAAAAATTAAAATCACAAATAGCGTTTAATTAAAATCATCAGTCTCACTCAAAATATCACTTTATTTAGAATGAAAAAAAATGGAATAAAGAAAAGAAACTCTAGAAGGAAATTTCATATTAAAATTTAAATCTAAAATCTAAAGTATTTCTCCATTTAATGAAATGCTCGAGAGGGCTGATTCATTTTTTTTTACTTATGTATAAAATTTTAAACTAAACCAATTACTTCGATTATATTTAACCTAAGAATAAAAGCCTCAAATTGTTTCACACAGAATAAAAAAGAATAATACTTTTGATGAATGGAGATATTTTAAAAACAATAAAAATCGTTTTCAGTCTTTTAAATATCGTCACACTAATTAGAAATTTAAATGCATTCTTTTAATGTTTTTATAATAAATTCGAAGTGGAGAAATATTTAGCATTTCAAAAATTTTAATTGTATTTTAATGCATTTTTATCCATTTGTTGATTGCAATTTGAAAATTTCATTACTTCCCGCAATTTTTTTATTCAGATAATAGACTTAATAAGGCAATTACATTTTATAATAATTCAATCTCACTTATTCTTATTGTTTGTTCTTTTTTCTGTGAAAGAAAATAAAAGCTAATTTAATTAGATTTTGGAATATTGTTGAAATTTTAAAAGAATATCTTTCAAAATAATAAATTTTTACATTTAATTTTAATTATAATATTTCTTATAAGCTCTTTTGCAACTGTTTGATTTCTTGTTATCAGATTTTGTATAGCAAAGTATGTTTACTTTATAACTTACATAATTTTAATATTCATTTATTTCCAAAAATATATGATTTAAAATCAAGTAATTTATTTTAATAATATTTAGCCTCTTTTAAATTATTTTAAATGAATTCTCAGACATATATATTATAGTGCAGAATTTTTTAAAAATAAGTGGAAAAATAATTTTTTCAAAATACCTGATGATCATAATTTCCAAAATACTCTATTACAAAATATCCTAGTAAATGTAAAGATTAACAAAAGATAAGAATAAAATCTACAATGTGTCTTATATACCTTAAAAGATGAAACTCAGATGAAAATTAATAATTGATAATTTTCCAAATATGAAATTTTTGTGGTCCAAAGTTATATCAATTATACAGATATACAATGCAATAATGCAAGCAATTATTTAATAAATATTGTTAAATTATTGCCTGCATTTGAATTTTATAAAAAATATAGTAATTAAACGCAAAACTTACAAAACAAGTAAAAAAATTCCGTTTCCATACTTGTATGTTATCAAAAGACACCTTTGTACATCATATTTAATCAAGCACTTGCTTGATTATTTTAATAGTTACATGTAAAAAATGTTGTATTGTTCACTCAGAAATAAATAAGAGTTTCCACTAAATAAATATGGAGTGTGAGTATAAGAACAAACAATTAATATAAAAAATAATTAAAGTAAATTCCCATCTAGGTCAAGAAAGAAAAATATTTATTACAGCTACTCTTTATTAAATAATTACAATTAAAATAAATAATTTTAAAAAAAAATTATTGATTTTGGTAATAATTGAGCTCGTGTTCTTCCTCTTGAAATGAAAAATATTGAAATCCTAGCATTTTGCCTATTGAGTCACAGCCTGTTGATTTTGTTTTCATTAAAAACTGCTAAAACTATTTTTAAAGTATTAAAAATGAATTAAATTTAATTAAGGAACTAATATCTGAAAAAAACTGCCTTAACATCAAATGTACTCCATTATAAGTTTTAAAAAAATTGTTAGAATTTGAGTGAATGAATAAGAAGTATTTTTCTAACTACTGGAAATTTGAACAAGATACATATATAGCTATCCTGTTATTTATATTATATATATATATATATATATATATATATAGGGGTGTTCACTAATAGTAGGATATACTAAGCCCATTATCATGAAGCAATCCAGCTTTTTCTAGTAAATCGTTTGTCTCTGAATGAAGTCATAAAATTTTAATTTTAATAGTTGCACTGCTTTGAAAATGTGCGGAAGCATAAACGTTTACGTTTTTGGAAAGTTGAAAATTATTACGGACCAAGTCAGGAGCATTTCAGGGATGAACAAAAGGTCCTACTTGTAACAGTTAAATTCATGTTTTGTTGCTACGGATGTATGAAACTGCACAATATTATGGGACAAGAAATCTCTGGAACTATATTATTTTTCTGCATCTCTTGTTTAGAATATTGTTTTATCTATAACTGAAAGTATTTTAAGCCTTGCCTTTTTGTTTAAAGCGTTTCAATTTTTACTGTGATTGAAGTTATCTTGGATAAATTTCACCTTTTTAGATATCTTTATACCTCAGATCTATGTTGAATAAAATACCTTTTTGCATCCAACTTGAAACATTGAAGTTTCTGTCTCTCTGCTCAGGATGCTGGAAGTTCCTCTTTGTCATGGATCAACACTATGTCTTTAGGCTACTCTGTTCTTATTATTTTCGTTTAATAACACACCATTTAATATCGTACTTAATATATGAGATTTACGTCTTGTTTTTATCATGTACGAGGTTTTGTATAACAAGCTGAAGTTGTCGAAATGTCACGAAAGTTCTTTTGTTGAAAAAAAAAAACTTATAAAATGTTTTAAAAAGCAGCAAATTCTTGATATTTTTCGTTGATGGCAAATAAATATAGCAATGGCATTAAAGAAGACTTTAATATCTTTATAAATGTCTCAAAAAATATAATGATACATAGAAAATAGTGTTACATTTATTATTGTCGGGTATATATTATACCTGTTCTTTATTTTCTGGATGGATTTCCTATTATGTAATAAAGTTTTTCTTTTTATACTATTTAAAATTGAAATTTATGATGCAGTCTCCGCGTTTCATTTTTTACAACAAATTTTTAAAAAGACTGAAACTTTTGTTGCTAACGCATGAGTAATAAATTCAATTCGTATGACAAACGAAACGTTAAAATAAAACAATGATTTGATTAAAAAACCAAGCATTTTGTCAAAAATTACAAACCGTAATCCAATATCCATAAAAGAGTGTTTGCATATTTAAAAGAAACAAGTAATATAAAAGCAATTTTTTAAAAATTAAATCTTACTATGGATAGTAAAAAAAAATTAGGAAATTAGTAAAGATTTTATTTTAGTTATTTTTTATTAAATAATTACAATTGCTGCTCTTGTGCTCCGCTTTACAACGGCAGGTGGAGTACAGTATCTTCTAAAGTTATGAACCCCTGAGCAACCCAATAACGAACACCTTTGAATCAGTACCCCCAGAGATATAGAGATCTCCAACGCCCTACCAACCAGGCTATCCCAACCTACCAATTACAAATACTATAAAGACGAAAAAATCAGTTTTTAATGAATTAATATCAGAAAAAACTGAATTAACATGAAATATCATCCACTAAAAGATTTTAAAAATAATTGGACTTGATAGGATGAATAGAAAATATTATATATATAATCCAAAACACTGATATAAACTTTTAGAACCCGAACCAATAGATGATACCCATTTCAGCACTGATTCTAATATGAATTAACGACAAATAGATGAAGAACAGTTTTAAATATTTTAGCTTATGATATTTTAGTATGGAATTCAAATGTGCCAAAATTTTATACATTGAAAAAGCCTCACTGACAGTAAGAATCTCAAAATAAACAAAGACAAGATTCCGATAACTGATTTTGAAGCTCCAAAAATTTCAAACCCAATTGACGATCAACAAGAGAAATGTTCTATGAATTACAAGCTTGAACCAATTTTTAGAATTTTCTTTGCAACGTCTCAAATTTTAATTTATTGGTAATATCATTTTACTTATTTTGCAAATATTTATAAAACAAATTTCTGACATATTTTTAAAATACCAAAGCATCATTATATCGATTTTTCTATTAAATTCAACAAAATTTGTTTCATAAATTTTTTTGATCAATTATATAGACTGATATGGTCACTATTTTAAAACTTTACAAAAGTTAAAGACTTCAAGTGATTCTCAAAAATATCTATTAATGCAACGTTTTTCTGACGAATTTCTAGAAACTCCGAGTTTCCAAACGAAGAAAACAACCTGAAACCCTCGAAGGAAATTTGTTTCATCAGATGAGCTCTTATACCATTCTTCAACTGGGTAAAATTTCGGGGAACTCTTAAAATTGTGATTTCTAGTGGCCCTAAATGAGGACTTAAAGTCCCGAGGGATATTAACTAGCCTACTGCTTCTCGAAAAGACATAAACCTGGCCTTCGCTCTCGTTTTCTCGAAATAAGACCGTTCAGTTTGAGTAAATATTTTGGATACCCTTCATCTGTTCGGACGGCGGCCGAAACTTCCATAAACTTTTCTCTTCTTGTCTCTTATGAGTTCTCTCTCTCCCATTTATAGCTTACTAGGAAAATGCTATAATCTATGTTTTGATTTGATGCTTAAAAGTTACGTCAGTATTGCTTGAAATGTGCTAGAAGGGCATTAAAGTTGTTACAAAGGACGTTATTTTTATGATATAAAATAGTATAATAATGTAACGGCGATGATATTAGATAATTGTTTTTTTGGTAAAAGATAGTTCATTCGTTTGGAAATGTAGCAATTAAATTATATTGTTAATAAATAAATATGTCGTTTGTTCATTATGCAAAATCGATTTGTCATTCTTGAGAAAAATATCTCTTTAGTATTCGTTTTGGGCATTTTTCCCATAATAGCTATACTGTGTTGTTGTTACTAATGACACTTGCCAAGGACAAGCCCCCCGCTGATGCAGAAGTAGATTTAAGCCGAAAGGAGCGTCTGTTGTTTTTGAAGTAGCGCCAACTAGGGCCAAGAGTACGACTTAGCTACACACTCTTCACATTAGCTTGCACAGCTCCTTTTTACAGGGGGGGGGGGGCTCAGACACACATCTCACAGATAGTACACAGGAGAACAACCATGACTAAACCTCACTCAGGACTCAAACATGAAACCCCCAGAAAATGCGCTACCACTGTTCCAGGAAGCCGGCTATATTGTTGTTCTCGTGTTCCGCTTTAAAAAAGTAAGGACGGGTGCAGTAACTTCTGAGTGTATGAACCTCTGAGCACTCAAGGTCAGAAGTGTGACTTCTTGCTCACAGACGTCACAAACCCTTTTTACTGGGCAGACTTCATTCATGAATTTCATTCATTCATCCACATATTGTAATTTAGATGTGAAACAGAAAACGATAATCTCTGATCCAGTGTCACCACTATTATTACTTCCGACGTGGAGGATTTTGTGACCATGACAGATATAACATCTACCACCTATGCAGAGTCTTTGGCTAGCGAGTTTGAACTTGCAGCCCAATAGATGGGAATCCAACGCCCTACCAACCAGGTTATATTGGCCCTTTGAGTAGGAAAATAGCAATATCGATTTGTATAAATAATTTTAAATGATAAATTTCTGTTGATGACGTTTTGTTTGAATAGTGTAGGCTTCTATCAAATTTAATAAAATTCATTGCATTTACAAAGCTAATTATTTATACATTTGCCGTAAAAGATAGTTGTAATGGAAATTTTAGACTGCAAGGTGACAGTACAGGCACAGATATTATTATAAAAAGTGCAAAAAGGTAATGCATTGGCCAATACTAACGAGGTTATGACAATCAATTTTAGTAAAAGACTAATCTAAGGATTTAATACGATATAACATGCGTAGTTTTTGTAAGTAAGAGAAGGAAACATTACCAAATTCTTCTTTTATTGAACCATCATATTTCTGACAGAATTGAAATAATGAGCTCCAAATATTGAAAGATGGGAATGATAAATTTGACAGTGAAACGTTTGCAAAAAGCATTATAGTCTAAGCCACATAAAAAGATTTCGTAATACTGATGCTTCAGAATAACTCTACACTAACTTTTATGGGCCACAGATGTTTTAATGACCTTAATTATTATTCAATCTTGGATTTCTTAAGGCTGTGACTGATTTCATTTTTTACGATCTAAATTGCGTTCTGTGTATGAATAAATGAAATGCATGAATGAAGTCCACCCATAAAAAGTGTTTGTGAAGTCAGACTTCTGCCTTCGGGTGCACTTCAAAAGCTACTGCACTTTCTCCTTCCGTTGTAAAGCGGAATACGTTAACAGCAACAAGACTTATTAAGATTTCCTAAAAAAGAATATTTTTACTGAATTTGAAAATTTGTTACCTATTCAATATAATCAAAATTGAGACTTGAATTTAAAAAATTTTAATTAAATTTTTGATTTTACATTTTGATTAACTAAATGCATTCATTATTTCTTCAAGTAGTGTATTATTTTATGAAGGAAACTTTAAACCTAATACACCAATGGATGATACAAAAAAACACACTTTCTCCTCCTCCAGACTCCAAACCGCATTGACGGTCAAGTATTTGAATTGTAACAATAAATAATATGAAGAAAATTTCTGTTCTGTGGACATATAAAATTTGGCATCTTTTCTGGGACTAAAAAGACAATAATCCACCACTAGGATGTCGAATCCACAGGAAAACTTGCAAATCTAAGTAAAACAAGAGCAATAATTTGAATTACAAATCTATCTATGGTGAGTGAGGAAATAAACCACTCATTTAATTTCAAGATGTAATCTTTGCACAATCAACGTCGGACTCTATGCGTAATCTAGTGCATCATATTTTTAGGAAACAAATTACAAAAGCTACTTTCGACGAAGTATAAACATTATTAAATATTGAAATTAGACGCGGTGGATTTCGATAATGGAAAACAAATAAAATGCTTCAATCATTAGTCGCCAAATATTCACATTACAAAAATAAAAAACTGAGTGGAATTATTCCCTGGAATAAACTAAAGAAATTCTTTCTACTCATAATGAGGACCGGAATTTGAATAATGACGCTGAAACAAACTCTTCTGAGGATCTAAATTAAGGAGATGTTAGACAACTAACCTGCACATGACTCATGCTTTAGATACTCTGTGTTTTTTTTCCTCTTTGCAATCAAACATTTGCTGTTTCAAAGAATCATATTTAAATATTTTTCAAAACTACAATGTAGAGAATCACCAAGAAATTCTCTCTCTTCTTTCTTTTTGTTTCTTGTACTTTCGTTTTCTTGCTGTTTCTCGCTGACAACATCATTATTTAGATCTCCTCAGAGAAATTTTCGGGAGAATGGAATAAATTATCGATTGGCGAACATGTTTTGCTTTGATGATTGCTTCAGATTATTCTGCAAAACTATTCATTGTTTTAAATTTGCTTTTGAAACAAAAGTTCTTGTAGATTGTCCTGAATTAAGAATGATGCAAAAATAGTTATAAAAAAAGATGCAGTGGAAGAGATAAAGACACAGAGAGATGGAACAAATTATGGCACTTTCCATTTTTTTTCTCCAAAGTTGAAGTTTTTCTAATAGATAATTTTGAGCAAAGGAAGTTATTTATACAACAGACAGAAATTAGTTCTTTTATATATACATTTTACAAGCTTTTGAATAGTTTTTCTTTAGTAATATTTCTTAATATGGGTTAGGAATATTTCCAAAAATTAAGGCAGACAAAAGTTTTTATTAAAATTTCTAAACACATAAAAACATAGAAATAAATTATTTTGTCATACCATTCTTTTTTCTGCTAATAAGCAGTAGAAGAACTATTAGTAATAGAATAAAGATTATAAAAATTTATTACTATTTCAGAAATTATCTAAAAAAATTTAAAAATTAACTTTTGACCAAAGAATTTTCTTTTACGTATTTTGACAACATACGTCGATTAAACGAATATTTACATGAAGATAATATCTTTCTTTATATTAATTATATCTGATTAGCCTTTCAAGGTATGTAAAAAAACTGTGTCCTCTATCAAAATTTCTATATGAATTTAGTTTAATTATATTACATTGTTACTTCTGTTTCGAATCAACATCAGGAATTTATTAGAATTAATGTGTTAATCTGAAGTTATCTCAAAACGGCATCTGAACTGACTCTTCTATTCCAAAATTCTTCTCATATTATTTGACTCCATTTTTTTAGTTCAACAATTGGAAATTTTTAAATCTTAATCGTATTTGATATATCTCTTTAATTATCATATTTAACTGAGCTGACACTATTGATCTCTATGTTTAGAATTCATTTTAAAGTTTATCAATCATTATTTATATTTTTGGAGTTACACTCATTTTACCGTAATGAAATTTAGTCCACGAAGGTGCCATATGATATTTTGAATTCGAGAGCCCGTAATAATCAATTGTTTTTTAGTGTAAACATGCATTTTTTTCGGATAAGAAATCTGTATAGATAAACTTAAAAAGCCAAAAGGTTAAATATAAATACAAAAGAAGAGAATTCAGAGAAAAGCGTGGCTAAATCCAAGGACCACAACACAGTTGTATATATATATATATATATATATATATATATATATATATATATATATATATATATATATATTAAAATTCAAAATTAATCCTAGTGAATTTTCAAAGTTTTAGCTTAATTCAGCCCATTGTAACTTCATTCTAAAATATTCTCTTATTTCCTTAACCCATTCCATTTTTTGTTTAGTTACGTTAACAAAAGCTCGATCAAAATGCTTTGGTCAGCAGTCCCTACGCTCCATGTGAAGGAAAAAAATAATGTTTACTTCAACAGATTTATCTAAAATATATCTACGATTCCCGTACCTATGGTCGACGCGTGTAAGAAATCCGCATGGGAATCTCAAGATATTTAAGCACAGGAATAAATAATTTTCCTCTCTTTACGTTGTTCTGATTTCAATGGAAGGTGGAGTTTCCTGTCCACACCTCTTGTAAATAGATCATGTCTCCCCGGAAGAGAATAAAACGATTTTTAAAAAATTCGAAAGTCACTACTCTGTCTTCGAAACTACCTTCAAACGAAAATTATATATATATATATATATATATATATATATATATATATATATATTCTATGGGCGTACAAAAGTCAAGGATTTGCACTGAATTAATGAATGATGACTATGAATAGTCATAATGAGGAAATGAGGATAAGAGAGAAAAAAACAGGTTGCCTAATGAAATGCATTTCCCTAATGGGGACGTATGTTATACAGTTAAATCCTCAAAACTTTACTCAGAATAAACATTGAAGAAATTGGAACTATTATATAGCAAATACACGACAGGAAGAAAAGATAAGCTTACGAAGAAGGTTTTTTTTTCTTCTTTTCTCACACAATAATAAAAGGGCATCGTATCATTAAATCATCAAAACATTAATCAGGATAAATTTTGAGGAAGCATGGTCAGTATACCATGGAATAAACAACATAAGGAAAAAACATCAGGATGCACAACTGAGGCATATATAGTTTTTTTTTAATTTAGTGTGGAGCCAATATTGTACTATTAAGTCATCAAAACTTTGATCAGGATAAAGACGGGAGGGAAGACATTTATCAAGCTAATACAGTATAAGAAAAAAAGATCAGTTCATTCAATTCAGGTAATTGTTTTCTTTCTTCATATAATGTGAAATGGATGAAGCAACATTAAATCAACTAACTTTAATCAGGGTAAGCATGGAGGAAAAGAGGACAGTTATACAGCGAATACAATGTAGGAAGAAATGATCAGGGTGCCCAATTAAAAACATTTTTTCCTTATCTCATATATCGTAGAATGGACGCTGTACAATTAAATCATGAAAATTTGAATCAGGATAAATATTTAGGAAATGGTTACATTTACCTACCGAATGCAACATATACAAAACTAATAATGTTACTCAACTGAGGCACACTTTTTTTCTCGTCTTTTTCTCATGCTGTACCATTAAGTCATCATAACTTTAACTGGGATAACCACAGATGAAACGAGTTCAGTTACCCAAGATAGGAAAAAATGCCAGGTTGCCTTATGGAAACTCGAAAAAGTTCCACATTTTAACAGTCAATTATTTGAGAAGGGAAAGTAGATTTGTTTTCCTTTCCTCCTCAAAATATTGGCTTTAAAAGCAAAGATATATCCAGTCAAAATTTGTTATTTTAAAATAAAATATTTATTATTTAATAATACATGTTATTGAAAGGAATTAAATATGAATAATATATTAAATAAACAAATGAATCTTTAATGATCAAAATTATATTTTTAAATAAATAGAAAATGGGTTTGATAATTAGTTATTCTAACAATTAAAATAATTATTTAAGCAAAAAATTTCAAATAGCATTTCAGCATTAAAATATATTTTATTTATAATTGATGTGGCTTATTTTAATTTTATTATGGATTCTCGTTTATGAAATATGCGACCAATAAAAACTTTATTCGCTTCTTTTTCTGAATAGCTTATTCATGCTTTTCATGAAAATAATTTCCCATTTCATTCAAACTGCATTAAAAGACGCATAAAGAATCCAAAGTGCTCCCATGAGAAAACTAAACATAAAGCAAAACTAATAGATATCTAATTAAATTTCGAATGAATTTTGTCTCGGGGCCATAATTTTTATCTGTTTTCATAAAACATGAAACTCAATTTAATCACGATCAATGTTTAATACCCTCCCCACCTTCCCCTACTGAAATGAGAAATAATCTTTTAACCTCTTTTGAATGCGCTTTCTTTATAAATAAACGATAAGCACTATTCATATTTATATTCATAAGCCGGATTGAATGAGTGCATTCATTGCAGTTGACTTAATTGTGAACGAAATCAAATGCAAATGCTTTTTATAAATTTTAGATTTTTTTTTTCATAAATGCAAATATATTTGGGAAATGTCATTTGGGAATAGTGGAATATTATACATTAAGCAATTAGAGAAGATTGTAGCAAAATGCTATAGAAAGAGAGGAATTGGGCGATTTTGAGAGTTCATTTCTCAAAGGACCAGAAATATAAATTACAGACTGCATATGCATTTTCGCCAAAATGCATTCAAAGCATCAGATAAGATGTTTTCATAAAATTATTTTATTATATAATGAAATGAAACCGTTTATCTTAAAGAGAACTAACTTCTATTTTTCGAAGAACGGCGAGTTATAACTGTCTGTTACTTCAATTTAATTAAAATGTTCAAAATAATCAGCGTGAATTATAAAATAACGTTAATATATGAAAATATTTTAAAACATATATTTATTTTGTATAAATAAAATAGGAGGATATATATATTTTGATATCTTGATAAAAATTTAAAAATCAATCGCAGTTGCTGAAAATATACATAAAAAATTAATTATATAAATCAAAACAAAAACAAAAAATGTGATTTGCATTATATATCTAGGTGAAAAAGTAGTAATATTTTTTTTGTCATCTTAAACTATGGTCTTTATCAATATGAAACTTCATACAAATGAAGCTATATTTCTTTATGAAACGTCCGTCGTTTATTTAACTCGAGGTTTAACAAGGGGTAATCTTGACCCTTTTGAGAAAATATTTCGTTAATTTTCTTCAAGAAAATTTTATACGTATTCTATGTGAATAATAAATTTTTATTTACTTTTATAAAATATTTAATCTCAAATCTTATATTATCATTTGAGAACATAATACTTTGGTTACGGAGTTTTGATGTCTAAGAAATTTACGGGCAGAAAATATTTTTACCTGTTTTTACTAGTATTGCATTATTCTTATTATTATGTATGCTTTTTTGATAGTAAATGCTTTTTTAAAAGGCTGACCTGTTTTCACCAGTATTACATTATTATTATGTATGCTTCTTGAACTATGACAATTATAAAAACTATGATATCATAACTATTATTTCGTAACAAAATCGGTTGAGCTCCAAAATTTTGTGTGCCTGCTAGAAAAATATTTTTAAAAATTGAAAAAAATGGCATTGTATATGCACTTATATATAAATAGCATTGTATATGCACTTATATATTTACGGGAAGAAAATATTTTTACCTGCTTTTACTAGTATTGTATTATTATTAGTATGTATGCTTTTTTGATAGCAAATGCTTTATTAAAAGACTGACATGTTTTCACTAGAAATACTTTATTATTATGTATGCTTCTTTGACTATGACAACTATAAAAACTATGACATCATAACCGTTATTTCATTTCAAAATCAGTTGAGCTCCAAAACTGTGTTTGCCAGCTAGAAAAATATAAAATAAAAATTGAAAAAAAATTAGCATTATAAAAGCACTTATATATAGGGAGAGAGAGGTTGATTAAAAAGTCTGGTGATTGTTTCAAACTGGTTTAAATTCGTTAATGGCTTAAATTAAGATAAATAATGACGTAAAAATAATAATATTCACTCATGATAACTTCAAATTGGCGATCGAAGATTTCCTTTTTTTTTATTATTTTTTTCGGATGAATGTATATGATATGCCTACAAATACCGAAGGGGTCATTTTGGCCATGCAAAAAAATATGTTAATACACACATTTATATCTAAATATGTAAAGGCTTGATAGAGACGCACATAGATATAAAAGTAAATATAAAAATAAGTATGTGTTAGTAAAATGTGTGTATATGAGAATAAAGAAGACGAAGCTGAAAGACTGATAGAAGTTATTATAAGTTATGACCAAAAAGGTGTTTTTTTTTTGGTTGAAGACGATGTTTGAAAAATAGATGCCTTTTAAGATGTAGTATAGAAAATAAACACTTTTTTTAGTAAATAAAAGTAGAGGAGTTGCCTTTTCATCTTACCTCACCGTTCTAACTCTACTGAAAACATAAAAGTTTTTCTATTTTATCTAAACAATAGAAATGTAAAGTTATATTTTTTCTAATTAAATACCGAAAGGAGAAATTATTACTCCTTTGATAAAAATAGGCATATGCCAACTAATAGTAAACCCAGTGCTAAAAACATAACACCATTGCTTTTGCCAGCATTGGCAAAAGAGGGGGAAAGGATTTTACAAGAATTGCCTTATTTTTGAATGGCAAAAAAAAGAGAAAAAAATACATACTACTTGTGTTTAGGATTTAAACGTACAGTTTTTGGAATAAAATTTTAACAAATAAATGCATAAACCATTGCTTAGTATTAAAACTTCAAAATCAAGACATAAATTTTGACCCAACCTGAAGTGTGGTCACCTCGTATTCAAAAGTTTGATTTGTAATGACTTATGTTATATTTTAGACGAATTGATTCTTTAGTTCTAATGTTAATCAATGCATTACATAACTATACATATTGCATTGATATACATATTGCATACTGTTATTTTTATACACTCATCTACTACTATTGTGAGAAGCGTAGTTGGAAGAATAAAGAAAATTTCCTAAATTTTGATTAATCGAAAGCATATGTTAAACATGAAAGTAGGATAATCTATAATTCAGTTTTCATTGAAGAATTTCACTTTATTTATTTTATCTTAAAAAAATTGGATTTCTTACTATTTTCATGTGATAAGAATAAAAAGTGGTATTTTTTTTCCAAATATATTCAAGATGCACAAACTCTAGAAATATGAATCCATTTGCAGGAGAATTACTTAACGTATTCTATACCGTTCAATAAACCCCGTGGGTAGAACGTTGCAATTCAGAATAAGAAGCCTCCTTCGTGGTGGTTGGTTCTCACCACCCTGGAGAGTACACGGAAAGAGGGGGAGGGGTATGGCCCTTCCCATTGATAACGGGACGTACTTCCTTTGGGAAGAGTTGTACCGTAGCCGGTGATGGCCCCTAGGATGCAACCATAACTCTTACCTGGGCTGCCTTAGTGACTGTATGATCATTCAGCTTTATTTTCGTGGACCATCAAAGTGGGTCGGACAAACAGTGATATGACTAAATACATAAGATTCATAAGATTAGACTAATACATAAGATGACTAAATACATAATGTTAAATACATAAGATTGTATCAGGTAAAATACAATACGATACAATGATAAATTATTGAGATTTTGAAAATTATTCTACATCAAACTTGAAATTTAAATTTCAATAATGAATTATATTATTTAATTCTAGTCCTCTGTGATGACCCATTGTTCTCCTGAGATCACCGTTTGTTGACAACTACAATTAAATACTCAATATAAGTAAATATTAATGGATAATTAGGGCAATTATTTTTAAAGAAATTTCAATAGGCATACAACTTATATTTATTTTATAGTCAGTCAATCTTTCATTCTTAATACTATGCATTTCCCGAATTTCCAATCATTTTTATGGGGCCGGAATGGTCTGGTTGTTAGAGCCTTGGACTTGTACTCCTTAGGTTACGGGCTCGAAGCTCACCGGCCAAAACACTCCCAGAGTGTCTGGCGATTGGCGCTCGTTAAATCTGTTCGTGGTCGCAAAGTCCTCCATATCGTGAGTAATATCACTGGGGGTACTCGGTCAGAGGTGATCGTTCTCTGTTCCAGATCTCAAATTACGATCTGAGATGGATGAATGAGAAATGTATGAATGCTGTCCGCCCCCTAAAAAGGGTTGTGACGTGTGTGTAGCTAAGTCGTACTCTTGGCCCTAGATGGCGCTACTTGCAAAACAAGAGACGTATGTGTCCGGCTTAAATTCTGCTGATGTATCAGCGGGGCTTGCCCCTGGCAAGTGCCATTAGTCACAACAACCTATCATTTTTACAGATCCAATTATATTTAAGAAAAAAACTTATACCTAAAATTTGTCAAGCTTTAAATTGTTTCAAGCTTGACAAATTTTAGGCATAAGTAATAGGCTTAAGCCTAAAATTTGTCAAGTAATAGGCTTTAATTTGCATAACTAATAGGCTTTAAATTGTGCCCCCAATTAAGTGTTATATGGGGACACAGAAAATTTCCCAGCTTAAATAAAATGTATCATATTAAAATTTCAATATGGAAGAACGTCAAAAATTTATTCAAAATTTGAATTATTAGTTACAAAACAGGATGAAATGCTAATGGCAACCATGAAAACGATTTTAGATTCAGTTCAGTATTGATGAAATTTTATGTATTAATTAAAAATAAAAAAACAAATATTTGAAAAAAATGGAATAATTGAAAACATTTTTACTATTAAGATGATATAAAAAAGAATTAGATATGGTTATAATGAATAGGATAAGGAAGCAATATATAATAAATGTGATATAAATCTATATTAAAACTTGCTGCAATTATTACAAAAACCAAAACATCGCTTAATTTTTCATTAGTAAAAATGTCACGTCATTTCCGCTTTTCAAATAATATATCCGCCAATTTGGTAACTCCGGGCCAAATGGGCTCATCTATAAAAGCGCCAAAACACATGCATTCACTTTCATTTTTATTCTTATCGCAGAATTCCCCGCAGGATATTAGGACAAATATCCTTTGTCTTTCCTAACACAAAGAAAAGGGGGGGGGAAATGTGATAAAAAAATTGGGGGAGATTGATTGATGGATGAGTTTCGTTGACGAAAACGTATTGCTACATGCCATGACAGGATTCCGATTATGGGTTGTGTACACAGTGCGACATCAATCTTTCTTTGCGCGAATGAAATAAAACATAAGGAATGTAGGAATTTATATATAAAAAAACCTTTTAAAATAAAAGTATTACCTAAAGAAAGATATGTTTATTTAAAAAAGTTATGCTCAAATATTTACTTTACTTAACAAAATGAATATTAATATACGAATATAAACATTCAGAAAATGGAATATTTCTCATTTTTTAATCTATTTTGCGGAATAATAATTGTTCTCCATATTATAAAAAATTTCCCATTTAATGATGTTTATAGTTGAGTATTAATGATATTTTTGGATTTATCTGGTTTATATTTACAACAATTTTTTTTTTTTTGATTACCAAAAAATAAAAATTCTATGCATTGTGAAAATTTAGGAATTATGTGTTTTAAAGGCTAATAAAACACATAATTCCTAAATTCCTGCACGGTGCTTGTTTTTTTATTTTTATCATTAGGAATTCAAAAGTTGCAAGAAATATTTTTTACTGCATCTGCATTTAATATATTTGCCCATTTCAAATTGTTTCAAAAGAAAATCGTTATTTAAATAGACTCTGAGATCTAATTTCTAAAATTAAATCAAAATCAGACGAAAATATGTTTTACATTTCAATAATAAATCTATTTTAATAATTTTATTATTGCTTTTAGAATATTTAGAGCGTATGATTATACTCCGATACTCGGAATAACTGATAACAGGAAACTTCAAAATTTCTTGATTTTCTACTGAAGACTGAATATATTATGAAAAATTCTTATATATTTTCCTGATGACCTTAGTTATTCATAAAAGAATTTAGCCGAAGTAAAGTCACATACCGAGTCAATAGCGGATACTTGAATTAGCCCAACGAAGCGCAAGAACTTTGTGGAACTCAAGCGTTTACTGAATTGAGCTGTGTGCCGAATCATGTTGTTTATCATAAAAGCGGCATCGAGTCTTGTATGGAGTAGCTAGTCTTGTGGTAGTAAGTCAGCATTTGGACACAGCTGCGCAAGGAGACGGTGAAGAATTGCAGACGTTCGGAGAGAGGGTAGATTGTTCCTACGAAGTTCTGAAATCTGTCTGTGCTGTGGTGCTTCGCTTTGTGTGCTGTGGCTGTTGTTACCGATTTCTACTTGTGGGCTACTGTTAGTAGGAGTGTGCTGTAGTCTGTTGCTTGTAAACGTCTCGGATGTGCATTTGTTGTCTGCGTATTTTTGCCTTCGTGTTCATAAAAGTTGTCATTTTTTACTGATACCTGTTGATTGTTTTTCTTCATTGACTAAAAGATCGAAATAACCCCAAATTTATAATAATATATTTAAATGAATTTGAGTTCCCCATCGAAATACAGAAAATACTGATTAGTTAAATGTTTTAGCTCTAGATCACACGACCTCTCTTGTATAATATATATGCATATACAGTCTGATTTGGCTGTTATAATTATAAAATACAACAATGGTGAATATCAGAACGGTTTTAAATTATGTCATTCAAAATCCATTAAAAAATAATTGTGATTGAAATATTATTTCCACTTAATAAATATACATTCGCATTTCATACTTTTGAGATTTATCAGAAAAATATATAAATAACAATAGACTATTCAGAAATCTTCTATTAAGCTATATTAAATCTTTAAAATATTATCAACTAATGTATGAATGCATGAATATCTTGCTACACTTATTGTTAAAAATTGAGATTTTGTACACTAATGTATATGAAATAGAGTTCACCATTAGTGATTTAAAGATAATTTTTTTGAATTCATCAGCAAGGATTTACATTGCTTGAACAGTTCTTTAAATCAATTCAACATTTAATTTAATGGCGATGTCAATAAAAATTAACTGAATATATTGAATGATACAATTATGTATATTTATTTACAAAATTGTATCATTCAACAAAGTTTCTAAACATTCCTTATCGCACGTTTATTTCACTGATAATAAACCTTTTTCTCTGATAGTAAATTTTTATCACTATAAAAGTGATCGAGGAATATTTTCATCCCGATTAGAACAAGATTCTTCTGTTCCAATTACATTTCCCAAAAAAAGAAGAATTTGATTCCTCTTAAATTAAAATTTTCGACAACGGTCGTGTAATTATCTATGCGACTTGTATAAGTCTATGGACTCTACACTACAGATTCCAGTTATTACGCCGCTAAAATATTTTCTATATTGTCAATTTTTGAATAATGAAATACGGAATGACTGCTTCTAAGCAAGCACGAGGGTTATGGAAAACTAAGCCAGGATATCCATTTCTGCATAACCTAAATATCCAGAAAAGTAAAAAATTAAAACTTTCTGTAGACGCTATGAAAACTCACAGAAAAATGATGTATTCATTTAATGATGTATTCATCTAATACATTCATTTAGAACTTGGAGAACATTATGATTGTAATCAGAATAAATCGTTTAGTTATATACAAAAATTCCTTTTATTGTAATATGTCATTCTATTAGAAAGCAAGTGTAGGAAAATAACTTGATCTTCTTGCTCAACACTCTAGTTTTCACCAGTACTTCTTTAAAATATATAAAATGTTCAGTTTCCAAAATTGCATTTCTCTTCTTTATAAAGTAAATGCTGAATTTATCGATCGATCAAACTAAACAGCATGATTCATAATCAATATTATTTTTTGTAATCATGATGATTTTAGATTTATTTTTAGACAAACATTTACATTTGATGGTTATTTTGTTGCGAATATTTTTGCATTTATGAAATAAATGTTTTTATCTGAACTTCAGATAAATCTCTTAAAATTTTAGAATAAGTATATATTTATTTAAGAATAATATCCAGACAAATGTTTTATACAGAAAAGTGAAATTTTGTATATACGTAAATGACCGTAAGAAAAACTTTTTTAAACTAAGGGACATTCTTTACCTTAAGGGTACCTCCATAAAAACTTATTATTTATATGTAATTTTGCACCTTATTTATTAAAAATTTGTAACTGAAAATATGTACCTAATTGTAGTATTTAAAAGAATAAAAAGTTTATAATTTTACTATTTTGTGACACTTAACAGATAATAATGAACTGGAAACAGAAACACAAAAAAAATATTACGAAACATTGTAATTTTCAATTAAATATCTTAAAGAGAAAAATTAATAAATAATTAAATTTTGTAGAATATTATAAAATTTATTAAAAATAAAATATTCTAATTTTTAGTATACTGATAAGCATGTTATTATAAGATATTTATTAATATTTTGAAAATGCAGTGATTGTAATATAACCCTCATCTCAGAAAGTTCCCTCTCACCATTTACTTTTAATTTCGATGCATTATTTACAAATAATATTCTAGAAATACTCATAATAAAAATATATTATGTATGTTTCCAATTAAACTTAATTTGAAATTCAGGCTCTTAACAATTAGCACCTTTAATTTTTAAAATGTACACATTTTAATTTGAAAGTTGCTTCAAAGATACATTTTCGTGGAAAAATGCTAAAGAGCCGTAAATCCTATATAAAATCTTTTATTTATACCAAGAATATATCATTATATTTGACAGTGTTTTCAGTATTTTCAAAACAGTACAGTATTTTCAAAATTACAGTTCAGTTTACAGTATTTTCAAAATTTTCTTATATTCTATAAGAAAAATATGAAATAAAATAACTTTTCCACAACTTATTTGTCAGCATCCAGCTATCAACATGTGATATTCATGCAAATATTTTTATTCTTTAAAGAAAGTTAAACATACAATGACGATTTTTATGCAGAATAAAGTATAATTATATTATCATAGCAAGATTAAGTAGTTTCTACAAACAGAAATTAAAAAAAAACTTTTAAAAATTTTAAATTATAATTCTCAACTTCAAACAGCTTGTGAAACTTAACTAATAATCATTTTGAAATGTTTACCAATTTTTTAAAGAGCTTTTCAATTTTTATTATTAGTTCACACTCTCCCTGTATATATCTTGTTCAAATTTTCAATCGTTAATAAAATACTTTTTTCAATCCAAAAGTACAAATACACTTTTTAAAATTTGTAGTGGATGACACTAGGTGTCACTACAGTTTTTTAAATATTAATTCATTAAAAAACAAATTTAAAAAGTTTATAATATTTTATATGTGAACAACTAGGTTTCGAGCCAACAGATGGCACCACGAATATTCTGCTCAATTTTTTTTTTCAATTCTTACTAATAGTTCATGTATATTTTGTATTTTATAAAAAGTAATTAAAATAAAAATTTTCTTTGTTGGTCTAAGTAGTAATGACTTAATATTTTTATATTACTTGTTTGTAATTATTTTATTAAATTTTTTTGCAGATTTGAATTTTCCATTCTATCGGTTTACAAGTTTATCTTTCACTTGCATTTTACAATATGAAATACTGTAATTGATTTTTGATGAACTCATTGATGCTATAGTTTTAAAACTATTTTACTTTGAATGCTCTTGAGGACGGTGTATTATTAAATATTTTTGGAACTTAAACCCTTTTTAATATTTTAATTATCTTCGATGACCAATTCTATAGCCAGGAATAATGCTATTTCCTTTCAGCTAAATCGTTTATATATCATTTCATGGTCCAGACTTCATAGAATCGGTAAATATTAAAGCCGTAAAACCAAAGCATAAATTTGCTAAATATTGCATCTCCAAATCAAATAGCTAGGCCTATACACATATATTCACACCAGTTAGTATGTCTGTATAGAGGACATATAGATTCACACTCACACATACATCTACATTAGTAGTGAATTTGAGTAAGCATTGTACTATTTAGCAGTCTGCTTGAGGCAAACTAATTTAAGGATTTCATAGAAACTCTGATAATGAATTATAAAGATTATGACTAGAATATAACTAAACTAAAACTGACTTAATAGCACTTTGTAAATATGCGCTTGGTTTTATACAATTTTTCTTTTAGACTCATTTCTTTTTTTGCAAATCAATGCTAAAAGCACATTAAATATTATTAACTGGATTGATTTGTAAGATTTTTTATATAATCTGATAAGTTACCATATTTGCAAATGAAATTATTGTGAAAGCACCATTTTATTTAAAGTTTTTTAGTTGAGTGCAGTTGAATATTTAATTCTAAAAGTAAGGAAACAGAGTATTATCAGCAACAATACACGAGAAAGGGAATGAAAAATCGATTGCAAAATTCCTCTTTTCTAAACATGGAACAAGTCATGCTAAATAAAAGTAAGTAAAAATAAATATATAATGCCAAAGTTGAATAAAAAAAATAATCCAACGACAGGATGCATATAAAGCTCACGCAATAGAATTTAAATAATCCTCTACAGACTCTTTTTTTATCAACGAATAAGGAAAAAGAAAAATTCCCTAGAAAGTCTGAAAACTTTTAATACAGATGTTAATTTTTTTATGACGTGTCAAAGAATCAGCCTCCATTCATTTTAATTCAGAAAAAGTTTTCCCTCTCTTTTTTTTTCGCCCACGTCTTCGCACTGACAGTGACATAAATTCTATTTGAGCCTCGCCAGATAATGGCATTTCCCCAAACGTAATTGTGTTTTCTGCAGAAAGTGATCCATTCCCAAATGCTCTTTGTCAGAAATTCCAGTTCCAAAAATAGAATGTTTATAGGTAGAGATGTGACACCTCACGTTCTAAAGTTAATTAAATCTTCTAAAAGTGAAAAAAAATGCCAGATAAATTCCAAATCGTTCACCAATTTTGATGGCAACACTTGTAGGGAATTAAAGTTTAATTGCAATTCACATTTGTTTGGTAATTGGGAATAGTTGAACAAAAAAAAAAGAATTTTGCATTTCAGACATCAAAACTTAAAGGATGAAGCAGAAAATTAAAGGATGTCAAATTTTATAAAACTTTATAAAGCACAACTATTTCCAAAATCCCTCCAAGTTATGCTCTTCAAGTAGATATTCCCTTTTAATGCATTTTCAAAGGAAATAACTTTCTTATGATAAATCTTGTAGGAATTTGGTTTAACCCTTTGCACTCCGAAAAATAATTAGAGGCAAAATTATTCACCTATTACAAAGATTTGTTTATTGCTATGAAAAATAAATATACATAATTCTTTTAAGTCGAATTTCTCTGAAAAATTAATCTACATCTCTTAACCATGATGTAGGCGTTTTTAACAAGTAAATTTGAAAAATAAATAAGTAAGCCGTCAAAATGATGCCCAATCTTGAATGGTAAATCAGAGGCGCCATCGGAGTGTAAAGGGTTAAATTTCATCATATAACTTTAGAAAAAAATGAAATTATCACAAATTTTATAAAGCTTTAGAAGCCATAGATATGTTGAAACATCTTCATCAATTCTCTTGTAATAGTCATTTCCTTTTAATGAATTTTGAAAAGAAACACATAAAAATAAATCTTGGATGGATTTTTTTTTTAATTTTCTCAATTTCTATAAAGGCTTATAAACCACAATTATGTATCAATCTGTCCCCCAAGGCAAATTTTCTTCTAATGCACATTTCATTTTTAAGTTTTTAAATTTCATTATGGAACTTTGGAAAAAGCTAAAACGCTTCTTAATTAAGGCAAGTTTTCGTAAAGCATAATCAAGTATATATTTTGGATTTATGTCTAATTTTAAAATATCTTTAAAAAAATGCCCACTATTTAGCAGTGTAGCATATGTGTATCTAATTTCATTCCTGTAGTGTTATATCTCAATTTTATTTGTAATTGAGGTAAGAATAAATAGTTTTAAAAAATTCTGATTATTTGCTACAGATCATTTTATCTCGGATAAATAGTTTCAAAGATTCTTAAAATTCATGATTATTAAAAAATTCTGATGATTTCCTACAGTCTATTTTATCTCGGATAAAAAATTCTTAAAATTCCTAATTTGATACTTATTTTATGTATTGTAGATTGTGACGATTTCCATCGAACTATTTAATTATAAATTTTCTTTTCCTTAAAAAATGTATGTAGTCAGTAATTTGAAATACTGACTATACTAAATGTTCATTCAATAACTTACTATAAAATGGCAACTATGCTATGGCCAAATATACCAACTTAATATCAAATAGCAAGATGTTTAGTTGCTAACGCAAGGTAATAGAGATTTGGTATCCTTCACATAGAAGACGTATAGTACTCTGGACACAATCAATAATTAAATATTCTATCCCTTATTTTTAGAGTTTAATTCTTTAACATATTTCAGATAAGAGTTCCACATAGCCTCTGTTACGATTTCAACAAACCAGTTATAAGCCAAATATATGGAATCTGTGTAATTATATCCAACAACAAACGCCATTTAACTGATATAGTTCAATTTGAAAAGTACTAACCCAATGTAAGCATCATTCTTATTAATTATTTCAAAATTAAAACGTATAAAATCCTTTACGGGGCAAAAGCTTATATTTTCTAACAATTAGGAAGATTCTACCCAAAGCCTTCTCGTATATTTTATAATAAATGAATCAACCTCCCTTCGCCTTAAAATTCTTATCTTGAGTCAGGGACGTGAACATCAAAGCTATACAGATTTTAATTTTTTTAAGCATGGCATTTGTATATTTTTTAGTAAATTAAAGTAATCAGCCCCTGTATTAATTCCATGCCACAGACTAACAAAAATTATAAAATTTCGACTTTTAAAGTAATTATGGTGTTCAAGTTGAATTTACCTCTCTATATTAGGCAAATGATAACTGATTCAGGTATCAAAAAATCGGAAATGCATTTCTTATGCCTTTTTCTACGTAACGATCGTAATCCAAATTTAACATAGAACTACAGTATTCACAAAACCACATATGAATTTCATTTATTTACATCATTATGTTTGTGAATTATTGCGTTTGTGAAAGTACAAACCAAAAAAATGGTAAAAATCTTGGGTTGACTTATAATCAAATAATAGACAGATAGACAGACTTCAGAAATGATTACTCTAAAATTTTATATAAATACAAACTTAGAATAGATGTTGAATATCAACTTGTATTTTATCTAAGTTAATGTGTTTTTGACTTATCGTGTTCGCAGTAAGATAGCTCGATATTATTCCAAAAATGTGTTTTTTGTATTTAGTGAGGTCTGAAACGGATAGATACGACAAAATCTCGAATTGCAATTTTTTAGTGATTATAATACTTTGATTAGGTATTTCTAATACCAGAAAGTTAGATGGGTTCATATGATATCCATTTAATATCATAAGTACAGGGCGTCCGTAAATAAACGATCCAACTTTAAAATTATCTACAGGCGAGACTATTTTTCAGAAAATTAAGAAATTTTGTATAAGGCATAATAAAGGAAAGGGAATTTGTTTGAGCGAATAAAAATTAGTTACAAATTTCGCCTCCAGGGGCAATTTTTCAAATAAATCACACATTTAGCATATTTTTGAAAATTTAATCACAACGAAACATGGAAAGGTAGATAGCATGTTCTACTGTTAACCACAGCAAACACTTCAACGCCTTTCGAGCACAATTTTCATGCAAGATGGAGCTCCTCCACAAATTAGCCTTTGTGTAAAGGACTTTTTGCATAATCATTTTTGCAGAAGAGCCTGTCATAATCGTGATCTGTGAACTCCTCAGTCTCCAGACCCAAATCCTTGCTACTTTTGACCTTTGAGACATTTAAAACATCTGATAAGTTGTGATAATTCAAAAACTTTTCCTCATTTAACAAGCAGCAACTCACAGCATGTTTTTACTATTTCCAAGAACACACTACGATCAACAAATTTCCTTCCCTTCGTTATGTCCAATACAAAATTTCATAACTTTCTGAACAACATTTTCACCTGTAGACAACTTTAAAGTAGGGTCGTGTAATTATGGACGACCTGTATATTATATGGATGAAAATCTACGGAATATTTTCACAAATTCTCACTGGATATTTTTAAAGTTTTTCTTTTTTGTGTAAAGTTTTGTTCCTTGTTGTTTATGTTGTGTCATTTACCTATTTTACTATTACTATATTAAATAAATATGAAATTAAAAACGAAACGTATTTTTCATTTAAGGAAACTCTCTGAAATTTTAATTTAAATAAGTGTAATAATTCAAGATTAATTAATTTGAATTTATTTTATGATGAATAATTTGATAAAAGGGCAATTGTAATTTTTATAACAAAAATACAGAATTATTTCATATATTTCCTAGAATGTTAATGCTGTATTAGATATTTTATCATAAAAGTATTTATCCAATAATAAATAGGTTATAACTTGTATTAATATTTAGTTTTTCTTAATATTTTGTCGAATATTTCAATATATCGTTTATTTACAGTTCTGCTTTACAGCGATATTCATTTTTCACATTGCATATTTTTTTGAAATAGATTAAATGTTTCGTAGTAGAGGTTTCCCAATTTTACCTGTTATTTTTAGTTCTAAACTAAAATTAATTTTAAGAATATTTTTTGGTATATTTAGGAAATATTCTTTGTTTATATATTTAATCTCTTGCCATAATAACACTCTAAAATTTAACTCCAATCAATAAAGTGTTTTTTTTATTGGTCTGATAAGAAGCAATATTGCCCAGCTTGAAAATCTTCGAAAAAATGATGAGCCTATGCCTTGATCCTACTGGAAGTCCCTCAGAAAAAAAAATCAATACAGCTTCCTACCATGTATTTATATTCTGAAAACTGAACCCCCCCTCCCCCATATTGATTTCAGAAGACTTCAAACGAAAAAATAGGGGGAAAAAAAGGAACATGATCAGAGGTCATACACTTCACAAGACGAAAAAAGGCAAAAAAAAAACTGCAAAGACTGGGAAAATATGACACGTGATACATCACGAGGGGGTGAGGGGACGAAAATCGTTTCCAAGAAAATGCGCACCTGTGTGCTGAAATGGGTGCAGATTCCTACGATACAGGAAAGCTAAGTAATATAGAAAAAAAAATGCCTCATACATCTATATCCCCGGAATGCCCCTGGAAAGAAATGGATCATTTGACGATATCTGAAACGTGATTGGTCACTCATGTGGACGGAATTGTCAGAAGAAACCTGTAGTTGCGAGATTCCCTGTACCCAATTTTTTCTGAACTGATATCCAATTCGAATTATAGGTTTCAACAGTACTGTTCTAATCACTTATCAAATTCTCTTTGATCGAATACTTGTATTTAAACTTATTCCACTTCCCGAAGTTATTCTTGTGCAAATACTGTGCAAAGCCGAAATGGAATTAGATTCGCAATATCAAGACTTCTCAATGAATAATGTTAAGACAAAGTTATCTACTCATTCTGTAACAAAACTCTACAATATGCATATATTTTTTGATTAATAATCTACAACTACATTTAATGTAAACTTTATTAGGCTTAATTTGAGTACCGAATAAACTTTCATTGAAATTATATTGCAGTTCAAAAATTTACAACCTGCTTTCCCTGTACTAAATATAGTATTAAAAGTAATCTTTTACATTATACTGTTTTCTATATTAAATTTAATAACTCGAAAATCGAGTTAGTTTAGTCATAGTAACTTCGTGTCTTAAAGCAAACGAGGGCTACTTTGGGAAGGACTTCATAATTTTGAACCACGTCAGATGATGAGGACGATATCCGAGATGGTACCCTTTTTTTCAGATCACACAAGTGGGAGGACGTTTGACCCTGACGGAATTAAGGCCCCACTTAAACGATGGCTCTTCGGTGGAATTGGGTATTGAACCTTAAACCCTATGGCTCACGAGGCGTGGCCTTGCCAACAAGCTAATGTAACCCTCTGGAAAATCAAGCTTCTTTAGGTAGAAATTTTTTAATCTGTTTTTTTATTATGTTTTTTAATGAAATGGTTTGATATGAATCTCATACTGATCGAAAATAACTATTTTTTCAATCTTATCTAGATATTAATTCACCATTTAACTATAAAAAATACCATAGATATACTTAGTTTAACAAGTTATTCGATAAATCAGATATATTACATTATTTTTCCACAGTTTATTTATCATTAATGGCATTTTGAACTTAAACTCAGTTTAACCATGGAGGAATTGGGTCCGAGATGATATTATACGACATGAGAGCAATAAGAAAAAGCTCTACCAATTAGTTAATTTGTGGATATGTAAAATCGCGTTATTTTCTCAGGAAAGACATATTATGTATATAGGCAAATTTACAAAGAAAACTTATCTAAAAATAAAACTGTCTTAAAATATATAGTTGAAGCCATTTTCTGAAATGCAGGAAATTCATTATATATATATATATATATATATATATATATATATATATATATATATACAGAAGTTGCTCATTTTAAGTTATAAATACGATTGAGAATGGTTATCAATATTTTTAATTAAATCTTATATTTTCAACTCTATTTTTCTAAATCATTAATTTAATATCCATATTTTAAAACATTAATGATTTTTCTATTCATTTGGTGATTGATAAGATTTTTTTAAAAACTAGAATCATTTGACAAGACATTTTTTTTAAACATTCGATTGAAAATTTATGAATTGTTCATAATTTCAAAAGGCCTTAAATTTTGAAAAAAAGAGAATATTTGAATTTTATTTTAATGATTATCTCAACAAGAAAACATATTATTTTTGTTGGAAATCTTATCAGTTCTGATGAAAACAGTGATGATGAATAATATCGTAATACATTTCATTGTTTTTTTGTCTGATCTTAATATTTGCTAGAAAACAAAGAAAATTAATTTTTTTGAAAATGATCAGTATTATGAATTGATGCCACCTTGTATAAAAATTGTATAAATTAAATATCCAATATTTTTTTTTAAAAAAATCGTTTTTTAAAAGAAGATTTAATAAAATCTTATAATATCAGAACAAAGAGAAATGTTGATCGTAGAAAAACATTAATCAACCAATGGCTGAAAATGAAATTAAAAGATGTTCAAATTATAAATTTAGAACATTTAAACTGTTTTTTTATATTTGTAATATAATGTATTTTCTTATAAGGTAATTTAAATCATAAAATTTTATGCTAGATTACTAAATCATACTAAACGCTATAAAAATTCTAAAATTTGAAATATCTTATTAGATATATATTATTGATTTTTCTATAATCCATATTAAAGAATTAAAATTATTATACCATTTTGAAGTGCGGTAAATTTTACATTCTAATAAGCGTTAGTTAAAGTTATATAATAACTTTTCAGATATTTAAGTCTTCTTTTTAAATTAGTTGAAATACCTTTGTTCTGCAAATATCTGAAATTTTATTCTTCTCAAGTATTTCTTTATATCGCTGAAGATAAAATGTACATTTTATGATGTTCCTTGTCGAACGAAATGATATATCTGTTTATTTTAATTAATTTTTGTTAGTTTATGGCATGTTTTTGTTAAATTTATTTTTAAATCGCGAATTTGTTATCATTTCGCTGATTCTAAAACATTGTAGCCTTACATTAATCGGCCAGATCTATCAAAATACAAATGAAAAAAGGTGAAAGACAGGACCACCTCTACAGCAATTTCGAGAAACTATAGTTGAATCCTATGGGCCATAATCGGCCGCCGCACAGCTCTTTCTTAAGGAAGTGTGTCCCTAGATCAAGAAGAGGTAGCCCTACCTTCACCATTTCTGTACACACGAAGATGGTGAGAACTACCTACCACACCAGAAATATCTCAAACTAATATCTGAGGTGCACTCCCGGTGGGAGTCTGACTATTTCTAAGTCATTGATCCCTTTCTGCTTTCTGCATCAAAATGAAATTTTGAATCACTTCTTTTGTGCTTGTTTAGATTCTTTGGTTGAACAGCTTCTTTTTGTAAATCGGTGTTAAGAGAAAGAATGAAAATCAATACATCAAAAATGAGAATATATTTTAGAAGAAATCGATAGGAGCTGAAAAAAAGGACCAATAGAGAGCGATAAACTGCCCAATACAAACAAATCAGATTCCAAGTCAGTTCTGAAAGGAATGGGAAGACAACAGAAATTGCAGAAAAGTATGATGGTGGATTTAAATAATAGATGAAAGTAATTATCATTAAATTAGAGAGTAGAAGAATATTTGCGAATTCTAGTCAAAGAAGGCTTATAATTAAAAGGCATTAACGCGATTGTAATTAAGTTCAGAATTATAAAAAAATGTGCATGGTTTTTTTTATTTATTACAAATTCAATGCTCGAAATTAATAATGGCTAATTTTGTTAACATAGTATATTTTTTACAATTATTATTTGAATAAATGATATTTTGTTGCAAATTTATAATATGTTCTTTGTTCCTAACCATGGAAACATGCGCAAAATTATAAAAAATATTCTATTATAGAAAAAGACTGAGTTATTATATAATTAAAATAATATTTTTTAGACTTTCTGCTTCACCTATTATGATAATATGTATGCATTTTTTAATAAATTAAATCAATATTGGGAATTAATAAGGCTAATTTTTGTTAACATAGAATAATGTTTACAATTATTATTTTATTGGGTTATATTTTATAGTAAATTTATAATTTTGTTTATCGTTTTTAATAATAAAAATATTAGTAAAATAATTAAAAAAATTCTAGCGTAAAAAAAGGAGCTATTATGTAATTAAAGTAACATTTCCTTTTTCTTTGTGTTCCATCGATTTTATAGTAATTTATTTGATTTTTTTTATGAATTAAAAAAATTCATGCCCAAAATTAATAGCTTATTTTTGTTAACATAGTATAATTTGCGTAATTATTATTTTACTTAATTATATTTCATTGTAAATTTATAAATTTATTAATCATTTTCAGCAATAGAAACATACGCCAAATCTTTAAAAAAATCTAGTGTATGGGAAATACTGAGATAAAATCCAATTAAATTAATATTTCTTTAGTTTCTTTAGTATCTAGTCTTTGTGCTTCGCTGATTATAATAATTCCATAGCTTCCTGAAATATTATTTTAATTTTTTTTCTGTGGTGAAAAAACATTCAAAAGTTTTAATAAGGGTTAAGAGTTAATAAAATTTAGAATTTTTTTTTAGTTTTATTAAATACTCACTTTTAGAATTAAAGAGAATATCATCCCTAACACTAAGAGTGTGGGGGGGACTTAGAGCTTAAAACTGTCTGGAGGAGGGTTTTCAGGCGCTTTCCTTATTATTAAATACATTTACATTCTTTTTATGTAAGTTATTTTTAATTAATCACGAAATAATTTTTCCTCTTTTAATTGATGCTGTGGCTTAAAAATAAGACTTTGAAGTTAAAATTACATTTTTTTGCTCTTTTTTTGCTTTATTTTTACTTATTTAATTTTCGTATCAAATACTCACCTCATATTATAATAACATACAGGCATAAATTGGGCAATTAGCAGTTCAGTTTTGAAATGTTTTTTTCTTCTTTTGTCGTAATAATAATTGAATACCCTTTAAAAGCATTGCTTGAGAGAGTTTAGTTAAAAGAGCTGGAAAAAAAGTTTGAGCTTTACGCACACAAAAAAATACCAGTTAAGCTAAATTCTCTTTTATATTAATTAGAAAAAAAACTTTTACGGCAACGATTTTTAGCAAGTGCAGAAATTACTTGCTTAAATTAAATCTAGCAATTTATTTTGTAGGTATCATTTCATTCAAGCTGTCTTTATTTAAATGATACAATATAATAACTTATTTTACTTCCGTTTTTTCATGTAGGTTAGGTTTTTTTCCCTCTGTCCTTTCATAGCATGATAAACAGTCATTAGTTTTTGAAAGCAATTAAATGAATACGGATCATCAAATAACTAATTAAATAAAAACAAGTAATTTTCCTTCGAGTAAAGGAAAACAACCCCTTTTTTTTACTGACTTTTAATCTTAATTTAATTTTACGACTAAGTTATCTTTTTATTTCATGAGAAAGGTCTTTTTTTAATTTGGTGGGGGTTTTTTTTTAAATTTTTAATGGATGATTTTTCTACTTTATGTATATATTAGGTTGCAGATACCCTGCATGTCATAGCCTCCCAAAGAAATTAATATTTTGGAAGATTTCATTTTTCTTTTCTTTTACTTGGAAGAAATATTGTTAAAGCACCTCAATTTCTGACGTTCAATCCTAGCCTTTTTGCTCTTTAATGTTGTTTAGTGTAACGTTTCATATTCCAATTCATCAGATTTGATTGAAATGATCTTAAATGACAAATGAATATATTTTTTGGGATTGAGTTGAGTTGAATTGAATTGAATTTGAAGTTTTATGGCACAGAAGTCATTTTTGCCTAAACTGTGCCACATTCTCGAGTTAGAAATATTTCTATCAATTTAAAATAAAATCAAAATATGGAAAATACAATTCCGAATGTCTAAAATCTTAAATCTGTAAATCGTGAAAAAGCGTAACAAAGATGTAAAGTATGGAACTGTGCTAAAAAGGGCTGTTGATGTTTATATATGATTATAAAATCCCATATTAAAAAAACTGAAAAGAAAAATATGCGGGGTTTGGAACAGCAACTCTCTCAGATCAGGGTAAGACCTCTAAAAGCCTGCAACAAGCTGGATAGAAAATCGTGGACACTCCACAAAAATGTGTAAAACAGATATATGACTGTTACACATTGAGCAAATTAGTCACACAATGGCTATTTTGGGATTAACCTCGTAATTCTGAACCTCAATCATATGTTGAAATCCCTACCTTATCTGTCACTACCTTCTTCAGACTTCCACACCTTATATTGGTAGGACATTTGACTCAACGAATTTAACGTCATCCAGATCCACTTACACGATCTATCTTCGGTCGGGTTTTGAATATGAAATTATCTTGTGCCGAATCTGTGACCTTACCACTAGGTCACGGCGGAACACTATTAGTCATTGAAAAATGTTTGGTTAAAATGGTCATTAGTGTGCCCCCGAGTTTGTCGCCAATATGGCAACCCAATAGAAAGCTCTTTGTAGTAACCCTAATAATGTTTTGTTTACTTTTTTCTACAATGGTTGAGTTGTATATGAGCTTCAACTCTTTTCTGAAAACTTGAATTAAAAATAATAAAATAATATCAATTAAATATTTTATTTTTGATCTGTATTATAATTCAGATTTTTTGTATAGTTAATAAGAATTTCAATTATATTTTTAATGCGATTATAAAATATTTATTCCTTTACTCATTTTAATTCTCAGTATGCGATTTCACAAAATCGTCTGCTTTACTTCTTTACGAAGTCGTCTGGTTTCTTTCTTTAAAAACCGTCTACAATAGAACTATTCGCATTTCCCGTCATTCTTTTAAAGCTCTGTCGTTTGTTTTCTTCGCTAGTTATTTTTTCGGCGTTTATTCAAGAGTGGATGACAGGTCAGTGGTCATTTCGAACCAGATAAAGGGATGAAGGGTGATTGGAATATTTTTTATAACCAATTAAATACTTCAAGTTTGTACATTATGTCTTTAAAATTTCCTATTAAATCCATTCTTTTTGCATCTTTGTCTTCCTCAATTATTTATTATTTACTGTTCATGTTATCCGAACATTCCTTATGTTCAATGTGCTAGCGAAGCTACTAGTTTCCCGCTCCCGGGCATAGCGAAGCCGTAGGATGTTTTTTTAAGTTAAAAAATTCTGCCCGGTGCCTTCAACAGATGCCTCCGGCATCTGTTGAAGTCACCGGGCCTGAAAAAATAATAATAAAAAGACAATGCTTATCGATTAAAAAAATCATCATTATATTGCGAAAAGTCGTAACCGTCACTAACCCTTAAAAGTGTTTGTTTACAGTGTCCGCCATCTTTATTGGCGACTTGGCATCCTTGGCGCGGCAAGGGGCACACTATAAGTAACCTTTACCAACTGTTTTAGGCCCTTCCCTCATTCTTGAAACTATTAAAATACCATGAATATAAGCATGAGTGTGAACAAATTAATAAAAAAAGGCAATTCCATTTGTTCAAAACCAAAAACTATTTTTACATATTTAATAAAACTATATAGCATTTTACCATCCATTTGATAATTATCAACAATTTTAAGCAAAATTTGGTGATTTTTAAAATATAAACCCTTATAAAAAATCAATTTATTGGTTAGTGAAAAAAATTAATATTCTAGATGAATTAATTATTTACTTACATTTATTATTAATTCCATTTTACTACTATAAGGTTGGATCGAGTAATTTGGCCCATTAATGTTTGTAAAGCCTGCTTTAATACTGAAACTACCGAAACAATCAAAATAAATGGTTAATTTTTTTAAGAATCCATCTCTATGTCTATTTCAGATAATTCTAGTATTAGGCTTTTCTCGACTTGAACATCTAAATTATAATACTGTGATCATCTTGTTTTAATGCAGTTTTCAGTATTTTGCTATGTATTATCGTCAATTAACAAAAAGACTAGAAGCTCATTCTAATCTTTTAATTTGTATGATAATGAGATAGATTGGAAATTAGATTCGTTCTAATGAATTACTGAGGGTTTTAATAGTTTCTGGATTTAAATAAAGCAGTATTTCGAATAAACTATTGTATTAATGCTCACTAGTAGTTTCATCATTTCTGTGAAATCACTAGCATGGACTGGAAACAAAATCTTGCCAATTATAAATTTCCATCATTTTTTAAACAAAAATTGGAATTTATTACATTGATTCATTGAATTAAAATCATGAAATTATTTGCAGTGTTTACGTTGCAATTTATAGAGGAAGTTTTTTTGCCGAAAGCAACTCTGTTTTTAACAGCTACACTGATTTATTACCCTTTAACCGGTTTGCCAGTGCGCCGTACGTGCATCGATTTATCGAATTTTGATAGTTGTAAACAAAAAATAAATAATACATAACAATTATAATTTACTAGTAAAATGACTTCGAATACGTAGATAAGCCAAGTATTCCATGGATTTCCATTTGAATCAAAATAAGAAAATATTCAAAAATTAGAAGGTGTCATCTTATTAGATAGTAAGGAAAATAAACCAGATAAGGGGTTACAAAGTTTACAGATCGTAAACTTCATGTGTTTGTCATACGCAAACAAGTGGCTGCAAATAGAGCCGAGATTGCACTACTTCTGATATGAAATAGTTCTTTATTTACCCCCAAATTATAGAAACTAATGTGTTTCAAAGTAGAACAAACGGCAAATAATGAACAAAACGACAATATCATAATAAATCTGACTGTTGTCAGTTTAACGTTAATTTAAAATTCGAATCCTATATATTTCTGCTTGCCTAAATCTAGGGGAAGGTATCAATTTAATTTTAAAATACAAAATTACAATACATTCTTTAAAAAAATTGCATCAAGAGTAAAATTTGTAAATTCTTTATTTTCTTATTGTTATCTTTAAATTTGGAATTTCACTTATTTATCAGAAATAAACATGCAATTCATTTCACTTATTTTATACAGATTGGATTTGTTGCATCGAAATTGATTTATTTTATTTACGAATTACTATCAATGTATTTCCTCACCTAAAAGTTTTATGTTCATTAATTATTCATTTCTTGCAAAAATTTAGATCATTGTTTACCACTCAATTACAAGTCCGAGGGGAAGGCTTCCGTATTAGGAATTTACTTCAACTGTGTATTCTAAGGTTATTTTGGGACAAATCGTTAGCATGTAATTTTAACACCAATGAAAAGTAAGGATGACAACACCTATAACGCATAACGTGAAGTGGCTCTCAAGTTAAATTCTGCTCAACATCAATGGGCTCAAATAAGGAAAAAAAAGAGTTCAAAATCTTAAACTTAAGAGAGTCCTATATTCCATCTTCAAGCATATTAGGAATACGATACGAAATCGAAATATAGGAAAGAATGCCTTTGAGTGCAAGGTCGCTACACCGATATGGAATTTGAATCGAGATTCATAATTCGAATTGACCACAAGAAACAGAATTATAATTTTTCTCAACGAAAACATCAAGATAATACTCTTAACAATTCAGATTCGAAATCGTTAGTTTTTATTCAAACAACTTCAATTTGATAGTTCGAAGAAAAATAAAAGCAATTCAGATTTCAAAATGAAAAAAACTTGAAAAAAAATTGTGTATTTTGATGAATAGTAAGCTATACAATCGCGATTTCAAAAAATATAAAAATAAAAAAATTCTTACCCATTACAGAAATATGTTTCTTTAGAAGATCCAGGCGTCCGGTGTCCTGCTTTTAAGTACAATCTATGGGTCACTCTGTTCTAGATGCTAACATACTAGCTTCAGATGGAAGAAAAATAGTTCAACTGCTTCAGATGGAAGAAAGCCTTTGCATGAAACAAACTTCCTCAAATCACGTCCATTGTCACCAATGGAAGTTTGTCTCTTTATACTACCGAAGATAGAAATATTTGAATGATGAAAAACCTCTAGAATAAGAGATTAAAATGTTTTATTTGGGTTTTACCCTTGTCGATCTTAGCTAGATGACAACTCACAAGCTGTGCTGAGTATATAGAACTTGTTTTCGTGAAAAAGTAATGTTGATTATACTCTTTTTTACAGTAGTGTTCACACGAAGCCAACTATTGCCTGAAACAGAAGACCACGTCTACTTTAAGAACATCACGTGACGCCTAGGGAGGATTAGCAAAAAATAGTTCATCCGGATATATGATATTGTTCCATTGCAGTCACATGATCTTTCGGGGGTAGATGTAGACATCGATGGTAGGTAGGTGGAGTTACATGATGATATAACAGAAGTTATTGCATCCAATAAAATGGCAATGCTGGAAGCTACCTGTGAAAAATACGTATTTACTTAGTTTTTAATGAACTTCATAGAATATAGTCGTTTATCAATAAATCTTATGCTTATTTTGAGAATATTGTGTTAATTTAATATGAGTTTTAAAAGGAACTTCATTGGCATTTAATATCAAAAAAGAGTAAGCGATAAAAGTTCGATTAATAATTGCAGTATATGAGAGGAGATATTAACTGCAGTTCTAATAAAATTAACTTGCAACTAATTTTTGAGAATGCCTGTATTCCCCCAATAATGTTAAGATCGGACATAAGTTAAAGTTTTACTAACCATCTTTCATTGAAGCAAGATGATTCGAAAATTCTTATCGTACCAGATAATAAACGGGTGATGGGGAAGTCGGAGTTGAAAATAGTCCTCGAGCAGCTCACGATAACGTTTCAATATAAAAATCTATATAAAAATATTCTTTTTTTTATTCTTTAAAAATATCCTGTTAACGGAAAGGTTTTATTTTAGTGTAGTTATAGTTAAATCTCGTTGTAAAATAACACTAAGGTTATATTTCGTAATTTTGAACCACTGTCAAATGGCAGAAATAACACCTGAGTTGGTACCCCTTCTCCGCACCACATTACACCAGCGGGAGAACTTTTGCCTTGATGGATTTAAAGTGTAACAGACCCCGCCCCACCCTACACGACGGTTCTTCGGTGGAATTGTGGTCTCCAACCGAAAGACCTACGGCTCACCAGCCGAAACCTAACCACTATGCCACCACGGCAACCTTAAAGGAAAGGCAGATCAAAAACCGTTCATGTGATATTCCAAGATCTAGTTTGTCAGGACAACATCTATAAAACCTCCATGGTATAGTGCAGTAATAGACAGCAGATGATATATCATTAAAAGTATCATTGTATTAAAGTGACATAATCTTACATATCTAGAGAAACAAAGATCCTCTATCACCTCAAAACGAACCAGGAGAACCTTTTTGTCATCCATTCCTCTTTAGTTCTTTAAACAAGTTGAGTGATTTAAGTCGTTTAAATAAAATTTTATAACCCTGCCTTTATTTAATTTGTATAAGAATGTTTAGTTGAAATTAATCCCCTCAAAACATAATATTGCTATAAATGTAAATGTCAGGTTTCTATATCAGCCAAATTCCTCGGTCCTGTTTTATTCGTGTTGAAAATCAGCTTTCAACAATGTAAGAAATTCGCGCTAATAAATATAGATGGAATAATGAAAATAAATGTAATTTCAAGAATATAATTGTTAAAAATAAAGCAAAAAAAACCTTCTAAAATTTGTCTAAAATTCTCAAATAAATACTAAGTTGATACCATTATAAATAAAGTTTTAAATTTTTAAATGAGGAGTAGCACACTTTTGAGCAGTGATATTTTTCGAAAACATCTTGGAAAAAAGATAAAAATTTGCTTAAATTTTAATTGATTGAAATAATTATCGAAAATTCACTCCATTCAACTTTACTTTCCGAGGTTTATTCGTACCAAATTTTGAAGTTGTATATTTAACAGTATGACCTACATTTTTTCCTCTTTATTGCTAGTAGAGATAAATCTGTGTATCATCAATTATGCTCCTGCAAAAAAAGATAGAATTATAAAATAAATTTCAGGCTCCTTAAAAATTCTTACAAATGATATCTCAAGAATGATATGAAATCCTATATGCATTATCAGATAAGAACTGTACACCTTTTAGTATGAAAAGGAGATAAAATGCTCCTGATTTAGCATTTGCTTGTGAGGAAACAGTAAAAACCCAAAGTCATCAACAATCTCGCTTAATAAATTCTAGAATGACATGGTAAGTTTTCGATAAATAATATTTTGCTACAGAAACTTCTTGGTTGAAGAATTCTTATTTTTCATTCCTTATTTCTTCAACAGCAACAGCAAAAAATATTTGGTGTTCCATATTTTCTTGTTCTACCCCCTTCCGATCCCTGACTGATTCCGATATTTCCGAACCGTGACGGCTCAGGAGGAATCTAAGCCTTCTGTCACTCACAACATGTCAAATGAAGACGGATGGCATGACATCATGTTAGACGTCATCAGAGCCTAACCAATGAGATCCGTTTCTTACAGACGCATCTTTAAGACAAGGACAGGAAGGACCACGAAGAGGCCCGGGAGTAATGATGTATGACAGAAATTGAGATGTTGGGTTTTGCTTTCGCATTCCAAAGTTCGAACAAGAACCGTTTCTTGTGTTTGCTCATGAAATGTAACACGTTAACGTAAATAGCAAAGTCATTTTTGCAATACTTAAGGCATTTAACAGTATAAATATTTGCTTTAATTTAAATATGTGAGAATATTCAACTACTTCCAAGAAGTAAAACACTTTAAAGTTGACAACAAAGTCTTTGATACAATGTATACAAAATATTTAATGATGTAAAAATTTTCTTGAATTTATTACGCGAGAAAACATTCAAATCATTTCATATTATATTGAAGTAGATAATATACAGGATATTAAAGTAGATAATTACGCCAGGTGAGATAACTATTATACATTAAAGACATTTATGAGCATTCAGTAAATATTTGCCTGTATACATAAGTGAGAAAATTCAAAGTCAGATATTTACTCAATCGTTGTAAATTCTTTCGAAACGCTTCATAAAAGAGGATGAGTAATTCAGGGCTATGAATAGCAGCACGAATAAGTTAAAATTAATTTATATTTATTCACTTAACATTACATCCTACTAAGTTAAGCTTTCATAAATAAATAAAGTTAATTAATTAATTAATTGTATTTATATTGTATCTTGTGTTACTAAATAAAATTTAAAAAAAGAAACAAAAGAAGCATAATGAAATGCTAGTTTTAGTTATTTAAAATAAAGTCGCTATGTTAGCAAATTAGAATAAAATACCAAACCACACAAATATTTATAACCCAAAAACATTAAGTGGTTTTCCGATCAATTAACTTTCAGACATCAAGTGATAATTGAAAAAGATACAATTTAAATAGGATCAAAAAAGGTCAAATGTATTTTTAAAATTTAAGGAATAAACGAAAACTTGACAAATAAATACGATAAAAAATAAAATCAAATTTTCAGAAATCAAGCAATAAATGAAAAATAAATAATTAAATATGATATAAAAGGGCATTTTAAACTTTATTTCATGGTGATGAATTTTAATATTATTTTGTATCAAATTCAGAATTGTATTAAAAACTTTGTAGTCATTTGCTATTTCAATTTCTGAAAAGTAACAAAAATCATGAAGAACAAATAATATCAAAATAAGCCCTTGGGAGATTCAAGAATTGTTTTAAGATGCACAAAATTAAATGTACTGTTTTGTAGCCTTTACCAAGAAAGAAAGAAAAAGATGAATTCCTCCAACGTGTATCCAATATTTGGTAAATAAATCAAAAATATGAGAAAAATAATTGAAATTATTGGAGTGAGCAATTTGCAGAACAAGACCGAAAGAGTTTTGTCCCTTACGGCAATTAAAAAATTGTTAAGGCGGAAAAATATTTCACGAATGAAAATACGAAATAAAAATGTTGAATTGTACGTAATCATATTGCTCATCGTGGCATGAACAAAAACGGAAAATAATTTGTAAAGAAATGTGAATTCGGCGAAAAATTACTGCATTTTGTGAAGTAAATAGTCAAGCGTTTTCTGGCTAATTCTTTTTTTCAGTTTAGCATTTTTCTATTAATACCAATTGAATTAAATCTATACAAGACAATGATTGTCCTACATTTTTCAAAATAAAGAGCTAAACTTAAACTAAAGAATTTGGTTTTCCCAATTTACTAATACATTTTCGGAAATTTTAAAGAAGTAATAAAAAAATTGTTTCCGATGTAATTGAAAATGTCATATTCTCTAAAATAAATATTAACCCTTTTAGAAAAAAGATGAATATTAAGAAACTAATTTTGAAACTATTCTGACATTATGACAAATTTAAAGTTTTCATTGCCTAAATTTTTATTGAAGAAGCAGGGAAAACAATTTGATCGTATAAAATCTTTAAATATAAATGCCCCCTCCCAATTTTTTCAATTATTCTTTAAATCAAATTTCTTTCTTATAAAATAACATTTTAAAAGTAGAATAAAACTAATATATGAATTCTGGACTTAAAAGGTTTGTCTATCTCCTTGTAGCTGTTGATTTAAAAAATGATAAGAGAAATTTCCTAAAAAGATATTTTATGAATAATATCGCAATATTTCACCACCATATTTTCGATATTCGAAGAATGATTCCTTTAAAAAACTACAAATTGGTTAAATATACACTTTCTGTTGAAACAACACGGGATAATATTTAATCAGACTTCCCAATTTGAAATGGTCTGAAGACGAGGATGATGCCCAAGGCTTCTCCGATCTTTTGCATCTCATTAGCCAGACGGCATTTGATACCAACGAATTAGAGTGTAACAAACTCATTTACATGATGTTTTTTGTTAGATTCATCTTTCAAATTCGGAATTCACCAGTAACAAATCAAAAACCTTGTTGTAATTGCTGTCACTATAAAGTAGATGTAATTTATTTTAACCTCAAGTAAAAAATATTTCATTTTAATCCAATTACCAATCATGCTCTTTGAAAAAGCATTCATTTAGATATTTAATTATCCATTTAATATTTATTTTGATTTCTAATTCATTGTTAGTTAACTATTGATATTTAATTATTTATTATTAAGCTTTTTATTAACAATTTATTCATCATTTCTATATTTATTATTTTTATACTGGTTGATTGCATTAAAAAGAATAGAAGCTTGTATAAAATATAAGAATTAACCTTTCAATCGCCTTATCTTTCGTCGTCTTTCAATCATCATTCTACCATCGATTTATTGGTCTCAAATTTACGAGCTGAAATTACTTCATTCGAAAATGCTGCATTTTGATACAAACACTACAATTCTCATACAAAAATCCATAAAATCATACATATATCGAATATTTTATGTATTTATAATAAAGTCAGTGAGACCACATTTCCAAATCGAATAATATCGTCTAATTATATAATGAAAACATGGAGTAATTAAGGGATATCTGAATTTTCAATCAGAAAAAAGTTAAATATAAATGGTGGTTTTCTTACAGACGTTATCGAGTTTATATGCCGCCATTATTTATACCGAGATTTATGTCAGTGATATGCAAAACTCATGGCCATAAATCACAATCTCTGACATCTAAAGATATTGCGAAAGATTACAAAGGACGGGAATACTATTTTCTGCTAAAAAAATGTTAGAACAATTCTTTGATTTGATTTGTTAACAGGCGTGGTCAACCAGCTATTTCCTGGCCCATCAAATGTCTACAAAAATAATTTGTGAAATTTGACCTATTATTGTGCGGTGTATTCCATCACTTTTTTATTTTATTTTTGGGTTGTTAGAATATTATTCCAATAAAACGCATTCCTGACATCTTCCTGGAAGTTTGATAAATAACCTTTTACTCCACAAAAACTAACTATTCATAAATTTTAACTAAGAAATTAGAAACCTTATTTAAATCAGCGATTCCTTATTTGTTATTGGATTCCTCATTAGATGTAGTCATGATTCTGTAGTAGTTTTTTTCTTATGGTTCTTGCCAATGAATAGCTAGCTGAGGTTGTCAGTGATTTAAGCCTAATCACAATCTCTTGTTTCGTTGTAGCGCCAACTAGGGCCAAGAGTACGACTTTGCTACTCCCTCATCACATTGGCTTGAACAGCCCTTTTTTTACAGGGGGGAACATTCACACACTTCACAGATAGAACACAAAAGAACAACCATGAGCGAAACTTGACTTGAACCCGTGACGCCCAGATCACGATGCAGACGCTCTACCTCTGTGCCAGTGATGCCGGCAGTCATGATTCCGAGCTCCATGAAAAGATAGTCCAAACTAATGGCCTCTTTTTCTTTCTTTAAGGAAATATTCTCCAAATTTCTTTTTTTAATCCCTTTTCTAGTTTTCAAAAAATAGTACTGAACCTATTGTTTAACATATTTTATTCAATTCTCATTACTGTCTGTATGCAAATTAATTTTAAAAAAATTATGGATGGTTTAGAAGTAAGATAGTCCTGTTGTTTTCTTATTGATTTTAATACCGATATATTCAATTACCGTCTAGACATATTTCCTTCAGTTCTATCTGCTGAATTATTAGCAGTTTTTTATACTCCTCTGAGAATTTTACGCTCATCTAAGTGTAAATTCTTTATTTATAATGACAGATTGAGTTCAATGATAATACTTTCCAATTTTTAAAATAGGAATCATCCAGCTGCCTTGGAAATCCTAAGACTTTTAAGGAATCTACAAAACAGGGAGTTTCAGATACTTTTTTGCTGGACTCCTAGCCATGTTGAAATAATAGTTCACGAGATGGTGAATATTGCATTAAAACCAATATTGCAGAGCACCATTGGTTTTACAGCAATATAATCATTATTGTCTAATAATATACGTTTCTTCACTTGAAAACCATATCAATCAATATGAATCTCAAATTTTAAATCTAAAACTGAATGAAGAAAATATTCCAAGTATAAGTGCCTTCTGTTGGCAGGGATTCACTTTCTTATCTTTTTAAAATAATTTGTCAATCATGTCAAAAAGTTAGAGCATATGGAAAAACAAGAGTTCTTAACGTTTTGTGCATTTCATTCCTATATTTTATGGATATTACTGTCTAAATAATTATCGAAACTGGGTATTGTAAAGTAAATGAGTTAATCAGCGAAAAGCATGTTGATTAAATAGGTGATAAAAAATGGTAATATAATAAAAAATCAATAATTTTTTGATTGATCTGAATAAAATAATGAAAGCAAAATTTTCATTCTTTTTCACATTAATAATCTAATAAAATCAAAATTTAAATTTAAATATATAAAAAATAGTGTTTTATTAAATTGTATGTTCATATGATTTTAATTTTTATGAAATCTAATTTTTTTATAATTTAGATTTAAGGAAATTAAAGTAAATTTGTTGTATGCCGGTTTGAAAAGAATTTAAAAAATATTTTTTCTCATCCAAATTTTTAAAAACATTCGTCATTGTGTATACATTTACGATTTTAAATCGCATAATATCCATTGTTGTAATTCATAAAATGCGGCAATAAAAAATAAACTTATTATAACCCTAAAATAAACCAGATGAATGTGTCTGAGATGCAAATATGTGGATAAAAAGGGAAAAAAATATAAATACGAACTTTCAGGAAAACGTCAATCGTGGAACCTTGTTATATAAACATAAACCATAAATTAGTAATAGAAGTAGACACGAAACGTTAAAAAATATTGGACCATATTTATTTCATCCCACTTATACTTTGTTTCTATATTAAGGATTTATGATTTTAATGCACGTTCTATATCTTTAACTTAATAGAAAGACTTTTAGAGCTAAAAATATATGCGATTATTTCATCCCGTGATGTGTAATTAATGTCTTAACCAACTTATATTTTACACTTTGTTTCTATATTAAAGATTTAGGATTTTTATACGTATTCTATATTTTTAACTAAATAGAAAGACTTTTAAAGCTCAAAATATATATGATTACTTCATAGCCTGATGTGTAATTAGTGTTCTACTCTACTTATATTTTGCATTGTTTCTGTATTAAAGATTTAGGATCTTTCTATGTACATGATATTTCTTAATTTATAAAAAGATTTTAAAAGCTACATATATATGTCATAATATTATGTTATAATACTTATTCTTTTGCAAAAATTTACGATTAATAGAGGACTATGAAATAAAAATTGCGTGTGTACATACATGTATATATACTTTTGATGGGAAAGCAGTTTGGAGAGTCGTGGCCGTAAATCATCAAATACACACATGTTGTCTTTTTAATATCGTTTTATGCCAGCAGCGCAGAACAAAAAAGCAAACAGACATGAAAAAAAGGATGAAACATTACTCTCCAGTCTTATATACACACGCATAGATTTCTGACATTCATTCTGATACATTTGACTTTGGCAAGAGAAACAGAATTCTTTTAAAAGAATCTATTTTATATAAGTCATTTATTATTCATCGAAGAAATCCTCAGTAAGAATATTTAAACGATTTATTATCCTCCCACTCGGTACGTGGGCTTAATTACGCATTATCTTTATAATACTTTATTTGATTTAT
>JAOUZG010052814.1:1038173-1048694 GCA_026289955.1 Argiope argentata
ATATTTATAAATATAAATAATATTAATATGCATTTATATTTATGTTTATTCAATTAATATATATTTTATATCAGGTAATGCCGGCTTTCTTGCACAGAGGAGCGCGTCTCCCTCGGGTTCTAGTTCTAGGAGTCTCAGGTTCAAGTCCCGGTTTTGGCATGGTTGTTCTTTTGTGTGCTATCTGTGAGATGTGTGATTGTGCCCCCCTGTAAAAAGTGGCTGTGCAAGTAAATGTGAGGTGAGTGTGTATCTACGTCGTACTCTTGGCCCTAGTTGGCGCTACTTCAAAAACAAGAGACGCTCCTTTTGGCTTAAATCTGCTGCTGTATTAGCGGGGGACTTGTCCGTAAGCAAGTGCCATGAGTAACATCAACAGTATCATGTAATTAATAATTTTCAATCAACTTAAAAAAGTATAAATTTTGTAATGAAATTTTGATAGAGAAATTTAATTTTAATGTAATTATAAATCATTTTAATTAGTTCTAAATGTTCATCATCACATAATTTTATTAAAATTTGATTTTTATCTTATGTCTGGAGTTAAAGTCAATTAAATAAAAATTTTATTAAATACTAAACTTCAGTATACGAATTAATATTTTATTCTTGACATTTTCTCGTACTTCAAAGAAAAAATATTTCTCTAAAAAGCAAAAACATTAAAGTTTTAAAGGATTGAAAGGTTAATAGAGAGACTTTTTAATCGTTCTAACTTCAATACATTTTTTTTACCTCTTCCAGAGTTTACCCTACATGATTTCAAAGAGAATTGTAAAGTTTTTTTTCTCTTCATAAATAAACAGCGAGCTCTATTAAAAGCGAAGAATAAAGTCCCCTGTTGTTTTCTTTAGCCGTTCCTGTTTTGCTAACAAGTTCTTCCTCTGCTTTCATTCTGTATGGGTCTCCTCGCATGCCCCGAGGCAAAATAACGGGAGATAAAATTTACAACATTTTACTCCCCAGCAAAAGCTGCTACTTATTTTCATTTAGATTGTTTTCGGCTTTCGCTGGAATAACGTAGCTTTAGAGCGTAAATAAAAGCTCATTACTCCCTCTCTTAAAGCGACGGGTTTTAAGTGTGACAACAGTTTAAACTGCCTCCCCATAAACGTTATAGCTGTTCATTGGTGGACTTAATGGGACCCCCTTTTTTCCTTAAAATGATACTTCGCTTTTTGTGTTACGGGGGCCTTTGTTTTTATCTCCCTATCTCGCAGGCACGTTTTGGGGTGGTGGTTATTTACGAGACAGTGTGCCAACTTTTTTTTTCCATGGCAATTTTCGTGTTCCCTTCACAAGATAAAAGAGACATTTTACTAATTTCAAACAACGATCCGCTTCTACGAAAGCATGTGGAAGAGGGACGTGCGCGTTAAGAGTAATAGTTTAAGCCCGCTTTTTGTGTGTTATCCTGATACTCAGAGGGTAAATGATACTAAACACTCATCAGTGCCTGTCATGTACGTGGGCAGGCATTAATCATTTTATGTTTTTTCTTTCTTCTTTCTTTCAGAGAAAGGTTATACTAGAATATAATGCAGTTTACTTATCTTACATAAAAATTCTTCAATTCCCATATTTTGAGTTTAACTTATTTACCTTTGTAAAAAGGAAATTTCAAATACATTGTTGCTTATACCTCATGCATTTGAATTAAGAAATTTCTCATACTTGCGTATTCCCTCAGAAACAATTCACGTCTTAAAGTTGTTGTTGTTACTTATGGCACTTGCCATGGACAAGCCCTCCGCTAATACAGCAGCAAATGTAAGCCGAAAGGAGCGTCTCTTGTTTTTGAAGTATCGCCAACTAGGGCCAAGGATACGACTTAGCTACACACTCACCACATTTGCTTGCACAGGCCCTTTTTACAGGGGGGAACAGTCATACACCTCACAGATATCAAACAGAAGAACAACCATGCTCTAACCAGGGCTCGAACTCGGGCTTAGAACACGATGGACTACCTCTGTGCCAGAAAGCCAGCCTGTCTTAAAGTTGACGATATTTAATTATCCTTAAACTTAATGCTTTATTTGCTATCAAATTAATTTGATAAGTGCCATCCGGTGTTAAAATTAAGAAAAAATATTGCAAAAGGTAAGGTCATAATATTTGTGATAGGGAATAAGGATATAACTGAAAAGGAAAAAAATCTCTTTTTATAGCAAATTATTACAGGAACACATTTTTTAATAGACTTAAAAGTAGAAAAGAATTTTTTAAATAAAAATTGTGAAGTGTGAGTAATAAAAAGCAATATAATGAGAAAATAAAAATAATACTGTGTTCATTGTTGGAGGGAAAAGATTTAAAACATTTATCATAAATGAAATTAAATTATAAATATCATTGCATCTGAGTTTACTCGGAATATATAAGGGCCATACACATAAGAACATTTGTTTTTACCTTTTAAGTTTCTATTTACAAAAAAAAAATATAGGAATATTTTTCAGGTATATTAGAACATTTAAAATTTAATAATTGATGCATTTTTAACTATTCACTTATTTTTGAGTAATTTTCAAGAAGACTAGTAGGAAATAATATAGTTTAGAATTTTTATAATGGAAACAATGATTTAATCAATTAATGGAAACTAAACTCCCGAACTACATTTATTTAAGGTATTTAACTCTTGAAAACAGATGAAAAATGTTGTATCTCTACGCACATTTCATAATAATAATAATTTGCTGAAATAAAAATAATTTAATAATATAACTTTGATTCAAAGTAAGCAAAAAAGGCTTGAATAATAATAATTAAACAAATTTATATATTATTATTGTGTATGCATATGTGGCTGCCTTTTGTGAAATCAATATATTTGCGAAAAAATGAGAAGACACGTTTATATAATTTTATATATATTTATGCCTCCAAAATCACATAAATTTGAGGTAGCTTCATGAAGGTTTTGTCCAAATTATCGAATTGTTTTATCTTTGAATTGCAGCATTTATGTTCCAAGGATTCAGGTTGATCGATTTTGACTGCAGTTTTTTTATGAAATAAGATCAATAATAATGGTTAAATATTATAAGAATTTGACTAAATATTAAATTTAAAATACGAATAGATTTGTATTAGCAAAATTGTCTGACTCATGAAAATAAATTTATTTATTAGAACTAAAAACCAGGCATAATAGATCATACACATAAAAAATAATATAATAAAATAAGCATTGTCCTTTTAATACATTAAGTGTGTAATAAATGTTATAATAGTACACCTATAGAAACAGACTCACGAAAAATTATTATTCGAATTACTTAAAACATTATTTTAAATCAATAAAACATTTTTTGAATACTAATATTTTTAGCAATGAATCCATTTGGCATATCTTTATTGATTCTAAGCCTCACATATTTAAAACATAATCAATTGAAATCTTTATTTTCTTCAATTTCATCATTAGGACCCAAAATGTGTATGAGATTACCGTTTTGAATTATGTTGAAGAAATTTCTTTTCTTTTTAATCTAATGTGCCGAGTTAAAATATTAATTAAGGGAAATCGTTACTATATTGAAAGTACTTCCTGCATGAATCCCTGTACCTTTATTATAAACATACATAAGAACACAAATTGTGAATTTTTTTTAATGTTTGTGTAGAAATTTATCTTCGTGATGAAGGAATCGCAACATTATTCAAAAATAAACATTAAGGAAACACATCTTTATTTGAAATAAAAAGGAATTGAATATCATTCTGAATCGTTTCAAAAAATTTCTCAAAATGACATTTTTTGAAACGTTGTTAGGTTATTTCCTGATTCGACTATCTTTATCAAAATTATTTTTCAAATAGAAAAATTTCATTTAGTATTTATTTCATAATTTAGAAGTCATAATACAAATGATATTAAGAAGGAAGCTTTAGAATTTCTTACATTTAGACCACTAAACAAAATATTCTTTAATATAAGACAAATACTACAGTCAAACATTCACTTTTTTATTGTCTTTTAAATGAAAGCCAAGCGCATTCATCAGTATATTTTAACCTTTGCAAATTTCTATTCCTACGACAAAATGTAGTATTAAATAAATATAACATACAGATTAATTACAAAAATTGGAATAGAAAAAAATGTTATTCCTACGCTATTTAAGTAATAAATAAAAATGAAAATAATAGTCTGCTTAAAAAAAATTAAGGAACTCAAAATCAGGATTTGTTTAACAAAAACTGTTGTCCATTTGAAATATTAAAAAACTAACACAATTAACTTTAAAATAATAACTTTTCCTCATTCTTCAAGACGCGAAATCACATCTGTTTTAGATGCATTTATTACATATGCGTAACAAACAAGGAAATGTCTGCAATTTTTTAAAATACAAAACTAAAATCACCAAAACATTATGCTGAACTCTCCACCCCAAATTAAACCTATTATCCTTATCTATACTTAGATAAAAACGAAATCATGGACTATCGAAAAACTTCCAAGAAGTAATAACTTTCCTCAAACAATACATAATTACAGAAACATTTCGCTTTAAACCACAAAACTCGTTTTTGTACATTTCATAAAAGGCTATTAAATCATTCAACACATAAACGATCAAAACTGTAAAAAGTATTAAAGAGAAATTCCTTATCTTACATTTATCAGCATTATCCAAAGCACAAATTTGCTGATTGGTTAACTACAGGCATTAACCATCACCCCTCCTTCAACAGAGACAAGGCCCCATATTTGCATCTCATTCTAAAGGATAATGATATGTTTATACGTCAAAGCTTGCCCCAGCTACTTAATGTCCTGCGTTGAAAGCATGTTAACCCTGTTCGCAAGTAGTCCAATCAGCATTAGTATGAACACAGAGGATATAAAGAAGAAAAGATACTTTAATACCGACTCGCTAATTTACTAAATAACTTGCTTTCGAAATGATGATCATGATCGCGGTTTCTCCTGAATATTCCTAATTTCCTGGAGTAAATTTTAAGACTAAAACGTTATCTCTGCATAGAGTGGGAGAGAAAGTGAAATGAAAGAATAGAGTTCTGATTTGTTTGGATTCGAAAACTCTGCAGGAGATAATTGTTTCTCAATAAATGTATTAATTTATTGGTAGGTTATTAATTAACTGATGCATTAATTTACTGAATTATTTATATTTACAATTAGGATAGAAAATTCAAATTATTAGGTTTATTCTAGCCTTTTGGAGTAACACAAGTGTGATATATCCATCATTATTCCATAATTAATTTATAATTATATAATGATTTATAAACGAAATATTTTATTAATTGTAGATGTGATTTGAATTAAGTTTTCAATAAAAATATCGAATCAATCATTTGCAGTTTTTAAATAATTGAATTTAATTAAAATTAAAGTTTAAAGCTGTGTTTATAAAACTGTCTATAAATATCCTAATATATGTTATATCTATTTAACAGTAAATTAATCTTATATTGAGAAATATCATATATACATGCGTGTCTGTGTGTATATTACTTTCAATGGGATTATTCGATTGTTTCGATAATATAGCAATAACCATAAATCATTAGTAATAAACAATAAACAATTATTCATTTTTAGTCATTAATAAATATAACCAAATATTCTTTATTATTACTACTAACCAATTAATCTCTTTGACGATAATTTACATACCACGATCATTGTTGTGTTTAATTCTTTTTTAATAATGAAATTAATAAAATATTGTTATTAAATATTTTATCCGAAACAAAGAATTTTTCTAGAAATATTCCTGGTTTATATAATAATATATGTATTTCCTTATATATAAATTAAACATTAAAGATTCAAAATTTATTAAAATATTTTTAATTAATTTTAATGAATGGATTTATGTAAACTAATATTTAACATTCTTTTTTAAAAATTTTCTTTTATTAATTTCTGTTTAATGCGGCATTAATTACAGCCTGTAATAACACACACACAGTAAATATATATATATATATATATATATATATATATATATATATTCATTAATCTTTTTTCCTTTATTTTAATTGATTAAATTATTATTTAATAAAACAGCATACTTACTAGATATTTGATTTTATAAAGATTTAAATTCTGCATTCAAGGATTTTAATTCATTAATTTAATTTTAAATTTGAATTTTTTAAAGTTAAATAAATGTTGCTAATTTTTCGAAAAATACGATTGTTAATAATTATTGTGTGTAATTAGTTTATAAGTATAATATTTAAACATTTTATCTGATAAAATATATTAATTATGCAAAAATGAATATAATTATATTAATCATTTTTATATTCACATAAAAATACTGAAAAAAATTGAAAAACTGAGTGTAAAATAAGCTATAAATATATTTAGCAGAGCCTTAAATACAACAGAAGTATAAAAAATATTAGAATTAAAATTCAATGTATTATTATATAAAGCTAAAGTTTAGGTATTTTTAAAGTAGATTATTCTACTTAATTATTTCTACTAAAAGTTTTTCTTAACATTGTAAAAGATAAAATCGAACTAAATGGCATCAATAGGTAAACATATATATTTATTCGATTAAATTAACACATCGAAACGCATGATACGTTTCTTTATTGAAATCATGTGCATTCCATCAGAAAGAGGAATTTACTACTTTTCTGGCCTTTTTCTTTGTAGCTTCAAAATTTAATCTCATGTTAGTAGTTTTATTTTAAAATTTTAGTTATTTTAATCTCCAATATTGAATGCAAAAATAAATAATTGTAGTAACATAGATTTCAATAAAGCTGTCTTCTTTACATATTAATTTTGATTACAGAATAATTTTGATTTTTTGGTTATTTTTAAATGTATGTTACGGCGACTAGTTTTTTTACAAAAAGGCTTGGAATGTGGAAACGATAACATAATATAAAGGTGATTTTCAAAATAATTTCATGAGAATCACTGTCTATGCATGTTCGCCAAAGCTGAATTGTTTTTGGAGCGATTTCTCGCTAACTGTGATCTTGCAATTTTTTTATGGCAACCCTAAAAACCATTCATTATCATTGCTGTTATCCACCTAATATGACGAAAATCTAACGTGTTTTTGCAGTACTGACGAAGATCCGAACATTAATCACAATTCTTACAAAATGTAATATATTTGTGAATTTATATAAACATTAAAAATAATTTATTCACAGTTATAAAACTGACAAGCAAATAGTGTCACGGCACAAGATTTGATAGAAATTTCGAAGATGTTACAGTGACATGACAATTACAATTTGACTATATATTCGGTACGGTTACATAAAAACAATATGTGTTTTCAGTGTGTCTTATAAGACGAGATATACAACTATTCACCAATAAAAAAGGTTGTAGTGAAAATGCTTGCCGTGAATTTTTGTTTATTTTGTGAATTTTTAGGAGTTTATTCTGTCGAATTTTAAAACAATTTTAAAATGTCGAATGCACTTTTAAAATTAAATAAAGAAAAATGGCAGGATTAAATATAGAAGTAAATCTTGCTATCGGTGATAATCTCAAAAGAATAGAATTGAATCATGCAATTTTTAAAAATGATAGTTATGAGAATCTCACGGGAGAATTATTTAACGCCTTAGCTAACAACAGAAATGAAAGGGGTGAAAAGATTGAGATAGAGAAAGAAAGAAGTGTTGCACCTAAGAATGAAAAATTCGACTTGCCGTTGGAAAAGAAAAGTAAAATAGAAAGAATTACTGCTGAGAAAGAGAAAGAAAGAACAGCAGAAGGAGGTGAAAGAAAGAACTGTGGAAGAAAAAGAAAAAGAAAGATGGTTCGAGTTAGAAAAATTATGTGGTTCTGCATAGTGATAGTGTAAATGAAGTTATTTTATTCCAAGCTAACACTGATTTTCCTTAATTAGAACTCAAGAAGTTAGTTACAAGATTAGAAACTGGTTCTAAAAATACAAAGAACTTGCTCTTTACTGGGTTGAAATCACTTTATCTATGTGAGAAGACAGAATCTAAAGTATGTAAACTAAAACGTATTTCTGGTCTTTGGAAAATTACTAGGAAAGTATTTTATTAAAAATTATTCATAAAATACGCGCTATTTTCTTATTAAATTCAAAGATGTACTATTTAATTTGAAGATGAAATTATTCAACACTTTTGACTAACTATTTTCAAAACGCACAGTATGTAAAAAAAACCTTTTTTATAATGCCTAATTATATTTTTGGTAGAAATTTTCATTATATTTTTAATATATTTTAATTAATATATTGTATTAATTATAACGTAAAATATAATCTAATAAAAATTTATAATGTAAAATATAATGTAATTATAATTATAATGTAAAATATAATGTAATTATAATCATAATGAAAAATATAATGTAATTAAAATTTATAATGCGAAATATAATGTAATTATAATTATAATGTAAAATATAATATAATTACAATTTATAAAGTAAAATATAATGTAATTATAATTATAATGTAAAATATAATGTAATTATAATTATAATTTAAAATATAATGTAATTACAATTTATAATGCAAAATATAATGTAATTATAATTATAATGTAAATTATAATGTAATTATACTTACTATGTAAAATATAATGTAATTAAAATTTATAATGTAAAATATAATTTAATTATATTTATAATGTAAAATACATTGTGATAAAAATGTATAATATAAAATATACTGTAATTAAAATTTATATTGCAAAATATAATTTAATTATAATTATAATGTAAAATATAATGTAATTAAAATTTATAATGTAAAATATAATTTAATTATAATTACAATGTAAAATATAATGTTATTAAAATTTATAATATAAAAACGCTTTTTATAATGGCTAATTATATTTTTTGATAAAAATTATAATTGTCCATTATATTTTTAATGTATTTTAATTAATATATTGTATTTATTATGTATTTTTTGTTCAATAATTATCAAAAGAAGATTAGATTTATTAAAAGATTAACTACATTGATGTTCAAATTCTTCCTTAGGAATTATCAGAATTTCTACTTGCAAAACTGCAATGAACATCAAATTACTCTCCACTTATTCATAAAGCATAAATTCATATAAGCTGAAAATTTTAATGTCTAAGCAGCAGGGAATTTCCTATTTCATTTTGGATCCAACGCGCTGAAGTCAATAGCAATATCCTCGAAGAAGATCCACCAGGAGCCATGCACTTTATCCTGATAGCAGTAAGCGAACCATAGCATTGGCCATAAACTCGAATCCATCGGCCTCTAAAGAAATGCGTTAAAGTTTTTAATGCACACTAAAGCAAATTGTTTGGTAGATCTTTCTAAATTGAAGTACAACATACGTTTTAGCTGCGTTCCCCAGTAATATGAGCGTCGGAGAAAAGTTTTAAAAGCTAACGCAAGAAATTTAGCAGTTGAACAAGTCCTCGAAACGTTCACTTTCCCATGGGGAGGATCCACTTTTTTTATGTTCGAAATGGGCTGTTCCGAAACTCCTAAGCAGCTGCTGTTTGTTTGCTCGTAAATTGTCAACTCCTAAAATTAGAAATAGAAATTTATAGGGGAGCTTTATTTCCGTTTTTACTTCTATCTTCACTCGGAGGGAAGTATCCTCGAGTGCATAGCTATGGGGTATATTTGCTATTGTCAGGGAATAATTTTTAATGTCCTGCATCTAAGCGGAGTTATGATTCTTTTCACACTTTTATCTCCATATGTTTTGCAAAATTAGTTCAGTTAGCTCGCATTCTAAGCCTCCATTCCGTTTCATATGAAGTTTTTATTCCCTCTGAAAAATAGGGAAGCTTTATTGTGTACTTTCTTTCAATTTTAAGATTAGAATAGCTATTAGGATTGCAGATTTTTATTCCTTTTAGAATTTTTTTATAAATTTCTTACCATATTTTTTAACACAAATAGAAATAGAGTTCGCAGATTGCATGCGGAGTTTTGGCTTAAAACCTGGCATGTCTCTAAGCTATAGATTCTATATCTGTATACCAACTTTTAAGCATAGAGTTCTCTTTATTTTGTAAGTTTCGTCCAAACGTATTTTGGAATAATTGAACAGATAGACTTACACTGAACAGAATTTGCTCAAATTTTAATTGAAATCTACAAATTTACCATAAAGAATTCATGCCAAATTACTAATTAACTCTAGATAATTTGAGTTATCTTTGTCACAGGTAAAGAGACGGATATTTTCCAAAAGAGTATTTTTCGAACTCAGGGAGACCTAAAACATGCATATTTCTCAGCCTCGAATTCGTGTTTTTGGACGATTAATATACTTTCCCTATACTAAGTTTATGAGAAAGTAAATACAGATATAAACAAACTTAGAAACTCAGAAGAAAGAAATTTTTCTGCATCTTTCTTACAATGCTTGGTTTAAAAACATTTTTTAAAATATTCTATGCCAAAATTTTATATGCTAACATTCATAATTCGTATAGTATGTATAATGTTCATAATTCGTATAGTATGTTTAATGTTCATAATTCGTATAGTATGTTTAATGTTCATAATTC
>JAOUZG010052814.1:1048941-1105006 GCA_026289955.1 Argiope argentata
TAATGATAATAATTCATATAACATGTATAATGATAATAATTCATATATGTATAATGATAATAATTCATATAACATGTATAATGTTCATAATTCATATAACACTCATAATGCTCATAATTCATATAACATTAATTATGTTCATAACGATTATAATGGAAGATGTTAGAATTAGGTAATAAAATTAATCGAAATTTAAATAATTGTATTCCGATTAATTTTTATAAATGTTATTCTCTTGCCATCTCGTATTCTTCAAAATACTGTGTTGTGGTGTTGTGTATGAAACTCGTTTTTCCGTGACCAGATTCGAGTATGCATTTGTAAGGACCTTCTGCAAACTCTCGTAGTTTATTGCATTTAATCAACCGAAAGATTGAATAATTCTTAAATATAAATAACACTAAAAAAATGTCCAAAGAAATAGTGAAGAAGAATTCAGTAGTATCTTTCAGATGCATTGTTTTTAACTGCATTTAAATGGTGTACTGAAGCAAAAAGGATGAAGCAGAACTTTTGGAAATCTTTTTATTTTCCACTAAGATGTCACAACACCCAAAACAAATACACAGCACAACAATTAATAATAGAAAATAAACAATCAACACATCTCAATGACTCGAACAGACAGCATCTCTCCAACCAACTATCCCCTTTTTTTTTCAAATCGTTTTTTCCAGCCTCCCTCAGTTATTATGCCACCTGGCGGTTACAAGTAATACGATCCTTCACGTCTTTACAATGGGCAATAAAAATTACTTCCGCATATTCTTTCTAAATGTTTATAAAATATCCATTATTGTGGTATAAATATCAAAATTTTAATTCATAAATTTCGGTAAATGTATTCGGTAAATACTTTTGAGTATTGTTATCACATATAAATGCAAAAACAAATAGAAAATCGGGCTTCGTTATTTAACTTTCTTCTTTGCGAAGTACAGAGAAAGATTTGTTAATTTGTTGAAAAATTCGAACTGAAGAGATTTCATCTTTCAGATTTTTGTTTAGGTCTATGGACACACATTTGATACTGTCTGCCTGTGAACACGATATCTCAAAAATGTTTAGAATTATATATATATATATATATATATATATATATATGAATTTTAGTGTATGCTCCTCATACCCCAGTTTTAAGATTTCTTTCATATTTAGAACAAAATCTATTTACTTGATGTTTGCTTCTTTTGTTTCTATAAAGTAATTCTTTTTGTCAGAATTATGCTTTTTATGTCTCTTCACAGTCTATCTGTCCCTTCAGATGAAAATGAACATAACTACAAAACGAAGAGATCTGGCAAATAAAATTTGGTGAACAGATGTATTTTTAAAATGGAAATATTTAGCAAATTTTGAATTTTTTTTCAAAGGTTTGAATGGCTATCGGTATAAACTTTCATTGGCATGTAAAACACAATTCATAACTTCATGACTTAAATATTTGGAATTTAGTATGTGATTTTGTGATAACAATTATAGCTTTATGTGAAATTTTGGCCTCAGTCAGATGGTAAAATTCCATCAAAAAATTAATATTCAGATACTATAAACTGCACGACAGGTATTTATTACACACAAAACAACACGAGATATATAACAGTAGATTCAGTAAAAATTACTAGATTCATGACCTATATTTTATAATTATTGTTCTTCAGTGCCATGCAAAAATTTCATGTCTTACCCAAGGTTTAAAATTTTAAGTATGAGTGTGGAAGGGAGGAAAATTTTTAATATATATTTTTGAAGAAAGTTTTTGAGAGATTAATTCGCTAGCTTTATTTAAAAGTTGAAGATGTATTACAATACTGATTTCGAATTTTTATATTACCTACTCTAAATTTAATATTCTACGTTTCATATATCTAAACAAAAGCTGACATTTTAATTGGATTAAAGTAAAGTAATTTTAATAAACCTTTTCCAAAGGTTCAATTTTATAATCTAATTTCTAAAGCTGAAATAAATGGAAAAAAATATTATGTATTCATTATAAAATTCCCCAAAAAATGATGTGAGCATTTTATGTCTATTTAATTTAAAATAATTCATTTTGAAATTTACCTTTCTTTTCTTCTATAAATGGCTACTTAAAGAAATATTAGTTGAAAAATTTCAATACTTTGATGCAGTATTTACATTCCAGAATAATTTCAGTTTTAATTCATGCAAAGTGCTTAAAAGTAAAATAATGTTATTTTTAAAAATTATAATTAAATTCTTTGCATTTATTTGCAATAATAAAGTAATATATTCCATTTCTTTTGTATTCAGAAAAAAAACTACATTTAATTTCTGAGAATAAAGTTATCAAATATTCATTCAATAATAAAAGTGATATCATTTTCAAACATATCAGTATAAATGCTGTAGTTCTAATTACAGCTTATTTAAGTTTCTTATCTTTTTTAATCTTTATACTGAAGATTTTTTAAACTACAAAGGCATAATCATTTACCGTGCAATTTATCTAACAGAAAAAAAATATTAAAGGGCTCTTTTAAGTTCAACATCAGAAAATTTATAACTGAATCAACAGAGTTCTTTTATTCTGTAAAATATCCAGTTCTATAAGCAAAGACTTTTTTTTGAGAAATTTCTTTGAGTCCAGATAAAAATCTCAATTTTTCGGACTGCGTGAATGATAAAGCGCGGAGTAAGATATCCAACTTTCTTTAACTTTGAAACGAGAAACTGGAACACGCAATATAGTCACGCCAAATGCTTATTAATCTTAGACGAAGCCCTATAGAGAACGGGGCTACAATCCGACTTCTTAAAGACTTCAAATGATATAACATGGCATAGTAATATCGTTGTTTGGTGGTACTATTTATCGTGGAACTGGTAAAGGATATTGATGCATTGTTGGCTTATGAAAACAATTTTGAGCAGAATATTCGCTTTCAAGATAAAGGAAAAGTCCATTTTGAATTTTACAGTTGAAGGGAGAAAAATAGTAAAAAGCTGCTAGTATGTTTTATAAATATTTTTTTTTCAAAAACAAGTTATATAAAGGGTTTTTTTTAAATAAAAATAGCATATTGCTGGCACGGTAAACGAAGATGAATTTGCAGATTTAATTTGTAACAATAAGAATAAAAATATTCTAAAGGAAATTTGAATAATATAAAATGAAACACTTAGTTATAAAAAAAAACTTTAAAAATTGCTTGTTCGCTAGGTGGAATTGAGTTTAATTTTAATTTTTTTTTAAACTGTTATTAGGTCCTAAAATTTTGCAAAGATTTTTCACATATTAAACATCTATAATAAAATATTTTATCTTCTTAAAAATAAATATCCTCTATAATGCTCAGTGCTAAAAGTATAGATGTTAGTAAAATGTTCTTTACAGTTAGTATTTAATTAATTATGTAACGTATTTAAATAAAGGCACAAAATTAGATAATCTACCATAATTTATCTTTTTAACCTTTTATTTGCATTTGTGAGTTATTTCATTACTTTATACACACATTTCGGGAGACAAAGAATGCTGAAACTCTCATTGGATTAACGTGCGTAATACTACACACACCAGCTGTCAGAAAGCTTACTTACGTAAACAAAGAAAGACCATGCACTTTTAAATTAAATAGTTTTTGGTTGAAAAAGAAGGAATTTTATAGTGAATGTTTAACTCATTTTATAATTCCCTAGTGTTTTAACACTTTTTCATATATGTATTTTCGGTAACAATATAATATCGTAAAAATGTCAGAATTTTCAATAAATCAATTCCTTTAACTAAATTTTGATTCCTTGCTAGTGCCGCCATCTATTAGCGAATTTTACAAGAAACGAATACCAAGATTCCATAATATTTATTAAAATGCATTTTGATTCAAATATTAATAAGTGAAAACCCCTTCAAGCAAAAAAAACCCCACTTTTTAGTGCATTATTAAAGTTGTGTGTTTAAATAAAGTTTTTGCTAAATTTATCATTGAAAACCTCTTACTTTTCCATATGCATTGACTTTAGAGGAGATTTTAAATAGTGTTTCCATAAATTCCCCAATACGACTGGAATGAGAGACCACATATAAACACAACTGTAGTAGTGATGATTTATCAATAGCATCAGTAGACAGCAAATGACATTGATTTCAAATTTATTCAGAACTGTAATTATTATTTTAAAATAATTCAGTTTAAAATCAGAAAATGATAACATAGTTGACGTTTTAAGCTATGAGTGTTTGGGTTATTAAATTATATTTTCTGCCTATGCAAACGTCGCATTTTAACGTTGAAGGAAATGGTTGAAGTGGTGGTTTATTCGTTCAGGCAACATATTCATTAGATAGCAGCTATTAAGATTCCGAAAGATACCTTTATTTTTTCTGGATCAAAGAGACAATAAAATTCTGAATCATGGCGACTAAATCATGAATAAATACATTAACCATGTTTTATGCACGCAAATAAAAAATAATTAGTATTGTTTTCATATATAATGTACACTGCTTAAAACAATTGCAGGAGTCTTGTATAAAATAACGGTATAAGAATTTTTTTACATAAAATGGAAGAAGAGAAACACAAATGCAAATTTTTCTTATTTTCAAACTTCGTAGTCAGCAGTTTTGGAGTTTAACGTCGAAGCCAACGCTTGTTTGGCTTTCGATCTGATTTGCCTTTCAACTTAATATAAGACAAAGCGGAAAAGAATGATAGACATTCAGTAAGCTGGATGTTTAAATACATTCGATGTTTCAATGAAGATATTAAACTAAATTAGAAGCTTGGAGAATTATCGACGGTTAGAAGGAGTGCAAAACCCAGCTGAAAAAACAGAAGCTATTGAAGTGTCACGGAATATGATTTCCAGGATCTGTAACCATTTCTAGGAGACTGGAAAGCAGGTGGAAGATCAGGACAAGCACGTAGATGCGCAACAATGCGCAATAAAGATATTTATTTAACACTAATGGCTCGGAGACACCGAAATATGAATGCCACTCTTCTCCAACAACACCTTCATTCGGCTACTGGCACCACAATTTTCAGAGAAACTGTCCAAAACTGTCTTCATTCTGTAGATCTGTAGGCTTGCCGAATAATGATGTGTGCCACATTTACAGTAAGGTACCATCGCGTCCATAGGTAGTGCGTAACAAAGAATGTGAATCGGAGAAACGAATGGGGCAATATTCTTTTCTCTTCTGATGCTTTCTCCAATAATTTTCATTGTGAACAGCGTTACAGCAAAATTATAAAAAAATATACATATATAATTAAAATCAAATACAAATTATTTATTTAAAACTAACAATTGAAAGTGAAAAAATTTATTTTTTTCTCGGGTATTAAGTAATATTTCAATAATCGGCATATGTAATAAAACTTTTGAAAAAAAAGAAATCGTTTTGATAAATGTTTTGATGACGCAAAAATAAAAACGAAGCAAGGAACTTCAAGCTCTAGACATATAAATCTTTTTACATATTTAAAAAAGAAAAAGCATTATTATGGAATTAAATTGAAATATTTATTATTATATAATAATATTTTTGTATATTATTACATTAATACTACCGTTTTTTTAAAAATCTTAAAAGCATCAAAAATTACATTTTTGAAACATTTCTTCAAATATATTGAACAATTTCTTCGGAGATAAAAGCTGTAACAGGCAAAAATTTTTTTATTTAATCTTAATATCTTAAAATGTTTATACCAAATATTCAAACATCTTCTTCCCACCTATAAACATCACTAATATTTTAGGATATTCCTTTGAAATGATATGTTTTAGTTAAAAGTTGAAGGCTAATAAATTAAATTGTATTTATCATTAGTTTTTCAATGCCCTATCATAGAATTAACTAATTAGCACAGTAAAAATTATCCAGCTAATTTTTCAGAAGGTATACTAATTTAAAAGTTGTTTAAGAACTGACTAAGGATGGTAATTATTAAGAATAGACTTCTAAATAATTATATGCTTTTTAAATAACCTGCTAACTATATGGTCATTAGAACAAGGATTTTTAATGAAGCAACATATGATAATTCCTCGTATGATACAGAACAGTAATGAAATGATATAACACAGAAACTGTGTCTTGTTATGTAATTATTCTTAAGGTGCATAAGTGTTAATTTAGTAAGAAAAAGACAAAATTAGTAAGAAATACTAGTCAAAAAATAAATATTTAAGATAAGAACAGTAGGTAGAAAAACATTTTTAAAATTGAAGTTATAAAAACGTAAATAAAATAGTGAATAAAATATATTTAACAATTATTTTGATAAGACATAAAAGACCAGAAGTTCAAAAAATGAAATAATTTTTATACTTTATTATCAACATTATAAGTTGGAAAAGTGTTTATTAAATGTTTACATAATTCCATTTTGGGCTTATATTATATCAATTTCAGGGTAAATTAAATTAGCACTTCGCAAAATCGTTAGTGTACTTTTCTTTAAACAAGCTAATATTTCATTTTTATAGAAAAGAAAAATAATGTATGGAAAGTAAAAGAATACTTATTTCTAAAATGGAATATTTTCCATCTGTCTTCAAATCTTTATCATCAGGCATCGATGCAGAGATCGGATTACCAAATCATCGTGGCGTTTATAATTTGTATACATTATTACCATTATGTTATTATGTTATGTAAAATGAAATTGGCATCGAAATTTTTGTGTAGATTTTCGAGAATTTTATCGCAGATGTATATTTCAGTACTGAAACTGATAGAGTACATATGAAGAATTTTTTTAAACTAAAAGGAGATATATAAAAGTTGGAATAGCAGAAGAAACGGATTATAAAATATTGTTACAAACCTGTAATTTTCCTTCCCAGCACGAATTGTGTCATCGTAAGAAAGACATTTTACAATCAGCACTGTTGCGTGCTATCTATAAGCTTGGCGACAAACTTGGCGAACATTTGCCGACTTAACTACGAATTTGATGACTTTGGCAACAAAGTAGATAATACTAGAAACTTCGAGGATTTTCACGCTCCATCTAATAGAAACAGAGATTCTCCCTGATTAGCCTAGAAGCTTCTCGTCCCACCTCTTTTTAGCTATAAAAGGCCGGCAGGTTCAAGCTGTAGAGGCCTTCAATTGTTGTTACAATTGATGCAAATTCTAAAGAGCTTTAAAAATGGACTATGTAACTTAAAATAATTATGTTAAGATTCAATAATTCATGCTACACTATTTTATAGCAGCAAACTAAAAACAGTACTTCGAAGCTAATCCTTATGTTAAAGAATAAATTAAAACTAAAGAATGAATTTTTTTTCTTTGTAATTTAAAAAGTGAAAACTATCAATGATTCTTTTTAAACCCATCAGATTTCAATTGTGGATAAGGATAAAATGACCTTAGATTTGATACTTGAATTACTCGTTTAAATAGAATAAAAAAAACACAAAAAAAATTTGAATAGACAGCTACCTGTTCTTTTAAGAAATTGAAAAATATTATTTAAGTAGAAGTAAAAATGTTACACCTTAAATTTATGAAAAATTTAGGTATGAGCATGAAACTGTCTTGAAAGAAAACGAAAATAAGGTTGTGTAACCATCACTAATTTTATGTAAACTCAGGTCATATAAAATATATGAGTTAACAAAAATTTCAAAAATCCTCCAAAAATAATTAATAAAATTGAAACCTTTGAGAAAATATCTGAAAATCAAATATATTTTTGAAGAGTAGCTCATAAATGAAATTATTACTAAGAAAAATAAGAATGAGGTTATACTTCAAAACAAACAGTATTTTATTTTCATAAAGAAATCTTATATAGTTAATAAATTTCAGAGAATACTTCTGAAAAGGGATTTATTATAATGGAATCAAGTATTAAAAAATAATTTTAATTAATTCTTTTAAAGAAAATATTTATATTCTATGAAGAAAACTCAAGTGTTCTAATATTTTTTAAATTATAAAATTCAAAAGTAGACAGAATTATAAAAACAAATTAAGAAATTTTTCATTCTTACTGTTCCCAGTGTTAAAAAGAAAAGTTTTAATTAAAAGTTCAGTCATAGCATTAATATTTTCAATAGTTATACTCAGGATAAAAATAAGTAATTCCAAAGGTGAATAATTAGTTTTTATCTAAGGTTAGGCAAACATTATCATCAAGATTAATTGTTTTTTCTAATATTTTAAAAGTTTTATGTAGAAAAATTATTTCAAGATCAAACAAATATAATGACTATTTTCCTGAATCATAATTTAAATCAGAAAATTTCAATTACATCATAGATAAGCCATCAGAAAAAAGTATACAACGAAATATTACAATATCTTTAAACTTATTATTATTATTATTTAACGTCTTTTGATTTTTGATTTTTAGAAGGGAATTATTCTAATAACTGTTAAATTAATATATTTCATTCAAATAGGTACAGGGGCTGTTTTGAAATCAATAAAATTTGATAAAAAACCAAAAAGTATTTTAAAAATTGGTAGAACATATTGGGAAACAAACGGAGACAAAGAATAACGTTTAATTTATGAATGTTTTTGATTTAAAAACATTCCTTAAACCTTTATATTTATACTCTATCGATTCCTTTTAATTATTCTATCTTTTGATAACGGATAGAGCCGTCTCTACAGTATTTTAGCCAATCTAGGCAATATAGATAACAAAAATAATTATTGTACCCTGTTAAGACAAGATAGAATCTTGTTAACTGCCATTATCTATCTAATAATATTTCTAAAAAATTGCCATCGATTAACTAACGAGAGCTTTATTAGAAAAGTTGAAGCAAAATGGCAATTATCCTGTTAACAATACCTGGGATAAACACGTTTGTTGTAGATTGACTAACTAATGTTATATTAGAAAATCTTATGTACATTACCAGGTGTGATTAAGAAATGAAAAAAATATTATTTTTTTTAGATTCATATGAATATGTTTAGTAATATTGACTAGTTTGCTTATTTTCTGTGAAATGTTAATCCATTATGCTCATGAACTTCAAATCAAATTTAATAGTTAAAAAAGTTTTGAAACAAACGGTAATCTTCTAAACGTTTATGATCCATAATTAAATTTTATTCATGCTTAACTTTATCGGCATACCAATGAAAAAGTCAATTTAAATATCAAAATACTTGTCTAAATAGTTAGACAACAATTCAGAAGTTAAAATATTATATCCAAAATGACACAGACCAGAACAGTGGGTGTAATTTCACATGCATCTAGCATTACAGACTTCAAAGAATGATCATCTACAGGGAAAATTATTTCTATTCTGAGTCTTTATTTACCATTTCAATTTAAAAAAAAACATTTTAATTTCAATACATTAACTTTTTAACTATCTCTTTCCATCAATTATTTTTTACCGCGACATGTAATTAATAAAAATATGTATTTATGAAAATTGATAAAAATTAAGGAACACACATAAAACTCATCAGAACAATATAAATATGGGTTAATATAATTTATAGTCAACTTTTATAAGTGTGCAACTGACATCAGCTCATTTTCTTAAAGTTTAGATCAAGAATACAGCTATGGCCATTTCAAGTACTATTAAATTATTGTTATTGTAATGAATTTTTGTCTAAATTAGATGTAAATATGTGTCAGTTTTTGTGTAAATTAGATGCAAATAAGTAGGAATTTTTGCGTAAATTAGATGTAAATATGTATGATTTTTGTGTAAATTAGATGCAAATATGTATGAATTTTTGAGTAAATTAGATGTAATTATGCACGAATTTTTATGTAAATTAGATGTAAATATGTATTATTTTTTTGTAAATTAGAGGTAAATATGTATGAATTGTTGTGAAAATATTTGTAAATAATTGTAATCAAATCACGCGTTTGCAAGAAAAAAACATTCTAAGGGGATTTACCACAGAAGATCGCCGTATTTGAATAATCTGGCAATGTAGATGTGATGGCGGCGTAATTAAATCACTAACCGGATTTACTACACACTAAAATATGTAGGAGAAGATAGGAAATAAAAATTTGTTCTTAGAGAATATTCGAAGAAGCTCCACAGTTGCCTGGAACGAGCACTCCGTTTCTGAGTTTTCCCCTCTCACTTTAGGGGGATGCTATTTAAAAAGCATGGTTTAAGCAGGAGAATATCAGTTCGGGCTACGAGCTACGTTGGCTGACTTAGCTTGGTTGAGAGCGTCCTTTCTCCCGTTGACATGTGTTCTATAGATTTGTGATTAACCGGGATTAGCGGCTTAGATATAGTTAATTAGATGTGAATTTTTAGCTTTTGTTGCAAATATTTAATATGCCTTTTCATAGACAATAATGTCTGCATCTTCGCATCGTTCTTGCGTGAGAATTATTCGTAACATTATCAATTCTGGATAAGATGTGTGAATTAATCCTGAAGCCCAAAAATGGAAAGTTTTTTATTCCCTTTCCAAAAGTTTCATTGTATAATTTTATATGAAGAGTTGTATATAACATGAATATTTAACCATTCAACTAATATCCACATTTCTCAAAAATTCATCAAACTGATATAGCCAATAAGTGGCAATCGTTATAATTCACATACAGGAAATTATAATCAACTGACTTCCTTAAAACAGGAAAGGTACGTATTAAAGTCTCTACCTTTTACTTCACAAATTTCCCAATAAATAGCTAAAAAATATACAAAGTTGTGTTTATATCTAATCTGGTTTTTGCCAATACCCTTAAATTAATATTAGTCTCTTCCAAGGATATTCTGAGACAAGTAACGTGTATCAAGTTCTACCCGCGTAAAAATATTCCTAAAGTCAGTGATTGAAACAGGACCTATCAGTTACCACAAAGATATCCCATAAATCTCTTTCCATTGACCATGTTTTGTCAATTCCTAAAAAAACTTCTATTCCTCCTGAGAGTCAGACGGAGAGAAATCATTCAAGTAAAAGCAGATATTATCTAGAATCATTCTTCCTCAGTTTTTAGCTTGTGGGAGAAAGCCAATGGGAATAAATATTTGATAAAACAATAACAGTATTAATTTCACACTAACAACGACGACAGCTCATTTAGTATAAGAAAGAAAAAGCAAATTTAGAATTATAAAATGATGTAAATTTCAGTTGTGTTCAATAATAATTTCAGGATAAATCGTAAAAAAACACTAAAACTTTCTTAACTTTTAATTAATTATTAATATTTCTAAAAAAATTACTTCAAGGAGACATTCAAATCTACCAAATTATATTTATATCAAATATGGCAGATATAATCTCAGTTAAAAGGTGAATCTAATACAGCCCTATCAAAAGCACTTACACGGACACATTATTCTTTACTACTATTAAAAATTAAAGATGTATTGAGGTATGAAAACTTTATTTGTTTTCATTCGCTCCTCAATTTCGTAATAATTCAAATTCTGTGAATTTAATAATTAACCTATTTCCATAAAAATATGTAGAAAACACATTAAAATTTTTCTACAGAAACGAATTATTGCGTCGGTATTTACTTGTCATTTCCTTTTTTTAGACTTGATTGAGAAGAAAACAAATTAGAAAAAAAACGAGTAAAATCATTCAACAAATCATTCTTTGCAAGATTCAGCACCTCTTCATTCCCTCTTTGTGACTATTTTGTAATAATCATGCCTCTCTAACTCCATTTATGTATCCTTGTCGTTTCAATCCTTTGTTCCACTTTACAGCACAAGATTCATTATCTGCTGACCATCGGTCAGTGTCACAAGCAAGCTGAAAACTTAATGCTCCCATGATAGTGGTCATCACTATCAGGGGAGACAGCATATCCTTCATCTGGGTGTTGCAAAAGAGGCAATTTCTGAGATTCACTGGTTTAATACTGTTAATTATTTTATTCACTTGTAATTTACCTAATTCTTCAAACTTCAACTATATAATGACAAAAGTAAAGAACTATTAAATAGATAAATATTTTTTTTCTTCCTTCTGGATTTTCATGTCGCAAATTGGTTTTCTTTTTCAATTACTACTTTTAGCTCACACTCTCCCTCTATATTATATATATATATATATAATCTTGCTCAAATTTTAAATCGTTAGTCAAATATTTTTTATGTATTCAATCAAGTTCAAGTAAATTTATTTAAACTTGTAGTGGATGACATTTGATGTTAATACGATTTTTTATATTAATTCATTTCTTTTTTATTAAGTAATTAAAAACTAACTTTCCCGCCAATATTCCCCTCGACTCCAAATAAGTAAGGAATTCAGTTTGTTTTTTCCCCACTCTTTTGAGGTTAGGCTTAACATGCTTTCAGCCAACTATTTCAATCGATTCGGTTTAATTTCATAATGTTTGATGCATTTAATACTAATCACTGTTAATTTATAGATTTTTCAAATTCATTTTGAAGTACATTCAAATTAAAATAATACAGAATAAAGGAAAGTAAAAATTTCTAATCTGTTTTGGGATCCCCAAACTGGTGTAAAAAAATCACGCATTTTGCGTTGTCACAATTGGCTTTAAATCCTCAATGACATTGAAAATTCAACGCTTTTATAATTTTTTGTTCAATTATTTATATTAATTGCCATTGTCAGTCCGGGATAGTCTGATTGGCAAGACGTTGGTTTCGCCTCCCTTTGTTGTGAGTACAAACAGTATATATAGAAAGGAGAATGGAAAATGCCAGGAAATTTGCATTCTATTTTGCCGCTTAATATTGTGATTCTATCGTATTTATATTAATTTTAATTATGTGATAAAAAGTAAATAAAATAAAAAATTTGTTAGTTAACTTAGGTAGGAATTGATTTTAAAAAATGTTTTTCATATTGCTTGTTAAAAATGAAATGCTTGAAATCATTTAAAAAGGTTTTCAATATCATCTTTATAGTAAAGAAAAGATATATATTAATAAAGTGTGGTGGGTTATTAGACAATATAATGCATTCCATTAAAATGAATCATTGCTTAAATTATTATATTTATTGTTTTAAAGAATGAAAATGTTTTGAACTCTTTTATGCGTACTGTTTTTTGTTTCGGATAATTCTACAACACGGTTTAAAAAATTCTTTTTTTTTTTGTAATTTTGTCTGTTATGGAATATTTTTGAAATAAATAAACTTCACAAATTTTTCAATTCCGATGGTCAACTCAATCATAGTTATTTCAGTCTTGGAAAAATTTACACTATAGCCTTGTTGATAAAATATTGGTTTTAATGCATTTCTTATCAATTTTAGATTTTTTGCTTAATATAATTCAACATATGAACAGGTAAATGTTTATCTACAAATATCCCAAAATAAAACCTTGATGAATACCCTAGGCTATTTCATCACTTAGCAACCAAATTTAAATAATCATAATATCCCATATATGATGGGAAAATATAAATTAAAGCCTTATTTTCAGTTTTTATAAAATGTGGGTTGGCATGGATACGTCAAGACTATTAAAACGGTGTGCAAACAACTGATCGTCAAAAATCTCTAGTAAGTTTATAAAGCATGATTAATTTGTATCTATACCTCAAATGAAATATAATGTGATCATATTCTACCTTTAAGAAAAATTTAACATCTTATTTTAACAAGCAATTTAATAGTTTGCTTGTATAATAGTGCATTCCATTGCATTCATGAAGGCAGTTGGGTTTATTTTCAATGATTTTAGTTACCAAAAAAAAACTAAATTCGGAATAAAATGTTTCTGAAGAACTCCGGATATCATTAAAATTTGACCCACCAGGTAATAAAAGAAGAAATATATATATAAAGTAATAAAAAAAGGCCACGATATCGTTCAGATCATCAACTTATATGCCATTTACTCACAACAAACTAAAGAGAAACTTACTTCCAAGCCCTCCCGCCTTCTTTCGTTTTCCCCTTATTTCTAAAAAAGTCCATGAAACTATAATACTTTGATGCAAACATTATTCCGTATAAATCTTTAAAAACAAAATTCTTATTTTTCCTCTTTAATAGCCACTTATCGTCATTCTTCTTCATAAACCGTGAAAAATCCATCAAAAGAAAAAGTAAAATGATTTCGAAGGAAGGACTCTTTCGGAGCAGAAGAAACGTTTCGAAGAAACGAGAGGGACGAAGAAGAGGGGGCGGGGAAAAATCGAACCCTTACTTAAAATATTGCCCTTACTTCCCAATTTCCCTTTTCGCCCCCTCCAAGTTCGACCAGGTGAAAAAAATGTTCGAAAAGAGGAAGAAAAACCCCACTTTATCTAAGGAAAGTTCGACAAAGCAGGAAATTGCAGGGAGGATCCAGCCGACATTTGTGTTTTGTGTCTGCAAAGAAGCTTTCGGTGGAGGGTTTTCTCATCTTCATCCTTCCGGAAGTTTGCTCATCTGTGAAGAATAGCTGTTTTCCCTCCCCTTCCTGACAATGGAAACAGCCAGTGCATTCTAAACATTTAAATGTTGCATCTCTCTTTTCCTCCACGAACTCGGATATAGTGCTTCGAGCGAGTTGCTCTCACAAAATGAGAGATTCAGTCTGTTCAACAAATACTTTAAGAAGAATTAAATGTGAAATATGATTTTATAAAACAGCTGTAGAGTATTTTTTTAATTATTGCAATAGACGCGTTTTGTCACTAATGCTTCCAATTTTTTAAAGAAATTCATAAATTGCAGATATTAATCCAAAATTTTTCAAAATGGTATAACAAAAAAACTAAGGTAATGATTTAAATTGGAATAATAAACAAACTAAAATGATAATTCAAAATGTAATAATAAACAAAGACAATGATTCAAATTGGAATAATAAACAAACTAAAACAAAGGTTTAAAATTGAATAACAAACAAACTAAAACAAAGGTTTAAAATTGAATAACAAACAAACTAAGACAGTTATTCAAAATGGAATAGCAAACAAACTAAGACAGTTATTCAAAGTAGAATAACAATATTAATTAATGCAATAATGTTTTGTCAAAAATGCTTCAAATTAAAAAAAAATCACAATATGCAGATATTAATCCAAATTTTTCAAACTGGTTTAACAAAGAAACTAAAGCAGTGATTTAAAGTGGAATAATAAACAAACTAAAATGAGAATTCAAGATATAATGACAAACAAAGACAATGATTCAAATTGGAATAACAAACAAACTGAGACAATGATTCAAAATGGAATAATAAACAAACTGAGACAATGATTCAAAGGCGAATAGCAAACAAACTAATATAGTCATTCAAAATGGAATAACAAACAAACAAGTACAATGATCCAAAATCGAATAACAAACAAAAAATGCATTAATTAAAAATGGAATAATAAACAAGCTTAAGCTATTCAACAAATACATTAAGGAGAATTAATTTTAAAATGTGATTTTATAAAATAGCTGTAGAATATTTTTTAATTAATTCAATAGACTCATTTTGTCGCAAATGCTTTAAATTTTAAAAAAAAATTCATAATATGCAGATATTAATCCAAAATTTTAAAAATGGCATAACAAACAAACTAAGGCAATGATTTAAATAGGAATAATAAAGAAACTTAGATGATGAAGATTCAAAATGGAATAATAAATAAAGACAGTTGTTCAAAATGGAATGACAAACAAAGACAGTAATTCAAAATGGAATAACAAACAAACTAAGACAATGATTCAAATTGTAATAACAAACAGACAATGATTCAAATTGAAATAACAAACAAACTGAGAATGTTATTCAAAATGGAACATCAAACAAACTAAGATAGTTATTCAAAATAGAATAACAAACAAAAAAAGACAATGATTCGAAATGGGATAATAAACACAGACAGTGACTCAAAATGGAATAGTAAACAAAGACAATGATTGAAAATGGAATAATAAACAAGCTTAGGCCATCATTCAAAATGGGATAGCAAACAAACTAATATAGTTATTCAAAATATAATAACAAACAAACAAAGATAAAGATTCAAAATGGAATAACAAACAAACAAAGACAATGATTCAAAATGGAATAACAAACAAACAAAGATAATGATTCAAAATGGAATAACAAAAAAAAAATAATAATTCAAAATGGAGTAAAAAACAAAGACAATGACTCAAAATGGAATAATAAACAAGCTTAAACCATCATTAAAAATGGAATAATAAACAAGCTTAAACTATCATTAAAAATGGAATAATAAACAAGCTTAAACCATCATTAAAAATGGAATAATAAATAAGCTTAAACCATCATTAAAAATGGAATAATAAACAAACTCAGACAATTATTAATATTATTAATGCCAGCGATAACTAAATGAGAGGAGAAATGTTTATTCTATTAAATTTTTATCTTAGCAACAAACGTCACCGATATGTTACTATCTATTAATAATATTAAACGATAATGACTATGAATTATAAACTTATGTGAACAACTGTATTCAACAACGACATCATTAAGTTTTTATATAGTGTAGAGCTATATTTAGAAACAATGTCTTTAAGTTTCTATATAGCGAGCAGCTGCATTCAGCAATGACATTATTAAATTTCTATTAATCGAGGAATAGTATTCAACAATGACATCATTAAGTTTTTATTTAGTGGTCATCTATATTCAGCTACAGTATCATTAAGTTTCTATTTAGTGTGCATTTATTTTTAGAAATGACATCATTCAGCTTTTATTCAGTGAGTAGCTCAATTCAGTAATAATATTATTACGTTTCCTTTTGAAATAGCAATTTGAAGATAAAAAAAAATTTCTTCGATTTGATTGATATTACTTTTTTATATCATACACAATTTCTTTATACCGCATACTAGCCATGAGTTCATAGATTGTTTTTATATTATTCAAATTCTTAGAATTTTAAGTAGAAACATTATGTGTAAAGAGTTTGTCATAAGGAAGTGAGTATAAAAAATATTATTTAAACTTTAATTTGTTTGGAGTATTTTAATCAAATTTTAACTCTTTAATTGAATGAATATCTCTAATGAATTTCTCACTCTTCTTTCATTAATTACTTTTTATTTTCTTTAAATGCATTAATAAAGACATGCTTTTTTAAGGAAAATTTTATTCCCATTATTTCTCAAGTAATTTTGAAATAAAATAATGAATTTCATTTTCATGATTCTTACATTTTAAATAAATCAAACACATCCGTTTTTAATTGAAAAGTACTACATATTAGCATCATTATACAAAATAGTAAAATTGCCATCAGAGATATCATAATTGGAAAAAAAAATCTTTTGAGTTTTCTTCAGTGTTGGCAGAAAATATCACCTCAGATGATAAAAAACTACAAATAAAACCATACTAATCACAGAAAGTGTACAAGTCAATTCAACAGATAACTCAATTCTTATTTAATTATTACGATAAACATCAATTTATTTTTTGACTCACCCCTGGTATTCTTAAGGTTCCCTTTCAAGTTAGCTGAAAATTTCAGAATCAACGATTAAGTTGGTAAATTTTTCTAAAATGATTCATTATAAATAAGTTGTGAAAAAAGCAAATAATAATTTCATTAAAATATGTTTTCAAAAAAAAGTATTCATAATTTTAGATAGCTTAAGAAATGGTTAATATTTATGGATATTTAAATAGTAAAAAACTAAAAAATAAAATTAATTAAAAAGGTAGGAGTAATTAATAAGTTCTAAGAAATATAATATTATATATATTAATATTTATAAGAATATATTAATTTATAATAATAAATATTTATAAGAAATTCCCGGATAATTTTATTATCCTTGAATTTCTTATCGTTTGTATTTTATAAAATTTATGTTCACGGTAAAAATGCCATTTGATTTGGCATTTGTATAAAGAACCCTCTGCATATTTATTTTTGCATTTTATCTCAATTTTATAATAACTGCACTTAATTCTTCATTTTTTTAAAAAAACTGATTTTGTATTATCAGAAATCCTGCAATTTGCATTATCAGAAAAAGTTTAGACAAATCGGTTTAAAATAACCGAAGACATATGTAAGAAACAGATTTGATTGATGACAGATTTGACAGATTTGATTTATGGAACAGATTGATTGATTTACATTCCAATCAATGCAAATCCGTCAATCTGTTCCATCAATGTAATCAATTTCTCCTTTTCAATCAATGTAAATATAATCAATCGGTTCAATCAAGATAATCAATTTTGTTAAAAATGATATGGCTATTTTAATCAATGTGAATGTAGTAAAAATATTGTTTTATTAATGCCTTAATTTATTCAAGCAAATTCGTGAATTTATTTATAATGTTTTAAAATTTTTATTTGGGAATTAAAAAAGTATGTAAAAACATAAAATACATATTTATATTTTTAAAACTGCATAACTTCATAATTTCTCACAGAATGTTTATTTTAAATTAAGAATTATTGTCAAAGTTTATCTTGAAATAAATTGAAAAATGGGTAGTTTCATTAATATTAGGAATTAAAATTTTTAATTACTTGTAACTTTTCAGACATCAACACAAAATTATAAAACATTATTAGAAATCCAGTTGCTTTAATCTGGAGAATTCAGAAATAAATTCAAAATAAGGTATTGCCTTTTCAAAAAATTGGGTTTGTATAAATCTAAATTTTGGAATGATCTCTTATTTGCAAAAATATTTCATTCACTTACAGAGAAAATATTTCCGCATTGCAATAAATTTATTTACAGTTTAACTTTGCAATAAACAATTTCGAATTAAAAGGCAGTGACTGAATACCAGTTTGTAGAACTGGACATAGGGACATATTTCAGCTAACATTATAATTTATTGTAAAAGCTCATTGTTTATTTTTTGTTTGTTAGTATTTGCTATTGCGTTAGAGTAAATATAAAAACAGAAGATAAGAATGCTTCCATACGTAAATAAAAGCCATTAACTATTTTCTTGTATATAAATGGATATACTAGTTTAAAAAAAGTTTGAAAGGAATATGCATGCCTTTATTTCAAATACTTTGTTTGAAAAACAAACATAAGCCTTAGGGAAACGAAAACATTTCAATAATATTTTTATAACGCATATTCTTTGAATATTTTCTATATAATAGTGTTTTCTGAAGAAAAATACTATAGATTTCTTCCATTTAAAGCATAATAATCAGCAGAATTATTTTATGATTTATCAGACTTCATAAATATTTCAAGTGATATTTTGAAATCAAAAATAATCAAACTCTATAGAGTAAATCGGTAGAATAAATCAATGGTTCAAATTAATTCTCAGAAAACATCAAATGGAATTCTTTAAAAACCTCAATTATTTCAAAATTTTCGCCTGAACACTGAATTTCAAACTGAATTGCCTAGACTATCTTATTTTTTAATATTCGAATCAAACTCTAAAAACCAATTATGCTAGATGACAGAACTGCCTTACTTCGATTCTCCAAATTCCTTGAATAACTTTCTAAGTACTAAAGAATAATGATTTAAAACTTATCCTGTTTAATATGAAGCTATTTATAGCTATAAAAGTAGTTTTTTTTTAATGTTTGCATCATGAAAAATAAAATAATCCAATGGAATTTATTTTCCATGGAATGCATCTGAAATTAAAACCAATAGAAACATATCTAAAAGTATAACTAAGATTTATTTCAATAAAGATTGTTCAATTTATTAAATTTTTTAGTCTTTTAAGATTAATCATTTTCTCTTGTAAGTATATCGATTGTAAAGATTGGGAAACTAAAAAATTTCTTTTTGAAGGTATTATAAATAAATATTGCTTTATAATACCTTCGTATTCCCGAAAATTCATAATTTATTGTTTTAAGTAAATGAATATTTTAAGTAAACAATAATACAATTGGCAGAAATTTATCATGTTTGGAATTTCACTTTAGATATTTAAAGTATGCCTTTTACTTTATGTGCTTAGTTTTTAAGTTATATGATAATTCTCAGAAATATTAGAATGCTTTAAAACTGATTTGCAGTTTCGTGGCGATCTCGTTCTAAGAAACATCAAAGCAAAGTTTTAAACAAAACAAAAGAAACGTTGCTGTTTAATTTTTTTAAGTTGGTAAAATTCCAAACAAAGTTATTTGAAATTTAAATAAAACAATCATTTTTTTGCTTATTATGAGCGCTAAATATTTGAAAAAGAGGCGGGTTTAATATAATTTTGTCTTATTTGGTAAATAACAACCTGCCATCAAAGAATATAAAACCTTAAAAATGGAATAAAGTTCATTTGGAGGAATTTTTACTTTTTTGAACTATCATAAATAGGCCCTATTTTTTTCAGTCGGGATTTTAAATTTAATTTTTCAGGAAAATGGAGTATAACATTAAGGATAAAAAGTCTAGATATTAAAAGAAAATTTTCTAGGAGATAAAATTGAAGCTAATGTTTATGTTTAAAATACATATAATTACATTTTAACTTTTTAAACTTTAAGTAACTGAAAAAAACATTTAAAAATATGCATTCGGCATAAAAATAATGTTTTAGTTTTTTCTATTAGTTTCATTATATACTAAATGTTTGCCATACAGATACAATAGTACTACAAAGAATATCCTGAAAAGAATAATCCTGAAAGAACATTTCTTTTTTAGAAGCAATGATGTTCTTTCAATGAAATTAATGATTTTAAAAAATAAACTGTGTATTTGAAAAGTTTTTTGGAAAAAAATAAAAATCTTATTTTAAACAGACATCGGTTGCTATAAAAACTACTACAACACCACAAATATAGTACACTATTATTTTGGCAGATACAAAAACCATTAAAATATCTGGTTTTGAAACATATATATATATTCTATTAAATCTTAAATAATGAAGTATTCTGTATAATTTGGCATATTATAGTCATACCACTGACTCACCCGAAGGCATATGAATAACTAATAAATGACTAGACAGCAGCAGCAGCAGCAACACTGGGGGGGGGGGAACTGTGGTTGAGTCCTAAGAGCCATGATCGGCCACGATACAACCTTTCCCTTAGGAAGTACGCCTTGTCGTCTAAGAGATGAGTCAGACTCTCTATCCCCCATTTTTTCTTATATTATCTATGTTAGAAACATTTCATCCCCATTTCGTGGTGAACTAAGAGGGATAGTTTAGTAGGATATCAAAATCAATGAAGTTTCAGTTATTAAGCCCTATATTATCATATAAAAATTTTTTAGCTTAAACAATTTTTACAACATTTGTCTTTTTTTCTAGTTTATAAAGTGTGCAAAGAAAAAAATATTGTAATTGCGAACCAAATTAGCAATTTGTTTTTTATTTACAAATCTTCTTATTTTTGAACTATATTTTGAGGCTTATTGTTTCAAGCAGATCATTTTTAGAACATATTTTAATTAAATCAGTAGAACATAAACAAAAAAGGAAAACTATCAATTTTCTTTAAATAAGCATTTAAGAAAGATTTTAATATTTTTTGGTACATATTTTTCATTTCCATTTGATTTCTTTTAGTGAGCTAAGTTTCCTATAAAAATAATGAATATAAGTTAATTTACTATGTTATTTAATTCAATATTTTAATTATATGAATGCCATAGATTTATTGATACAACTTTAATAATCCTTTATGATTGAGATTATTCATTTAAGTATTTTTTTTATCAAAATGGAATTATTATTATATAAGAAAATTTAACTTATTTTAAAATAATTTTGAAATTAAAAGCTCGTACTTTGATTTTTATTCACAAATATGTACGTACTATTTAAAAATATATTTTTTAATTTTATGTCATATCAAATTATAGTCAGAAGGAGGGGTGAAACAGAAATGCTAACATATTCATCAAAACTAAAAACTTTGCATTTAATTAGATACAAATCTTTAAAAACAACAATACTGAAAAACAAAATAGTACAATTAGATAAATTTTATCTCAAAATTTTTTTGTGTCATTTCATGAACAATTTACTAGTTAATTCAAAATAATTAAAAATAAATTGTTGCTATAATCAGTAACAATCCAATTTTACAGATATAGGATATAACTACGTACCTCATTAAAATATTTTGAATATGATCCTATAAAAATACAAGTTTCAAGGATTTATGCATATATGAAACTGTATATTTATAGCAAAATTTAATAATTTGTATGTATGTATATACTTATATATTCATAAATTGAAAGGAATTAGCTTTCATTTTAATGCATTTCATTTTTTTAAATTTCAAATCTGCTTAAGTACATCAATTACTTTTTAATACAAATTATTATATTGAGATTGTTTAGCTGAGAATAAAAGCACTCCCTTTAGTTTTATTTATTTCATGAATTGGAATTAGAATCACTGATTATACCGTATCTGATTAGCACTGCAAACTCCATGCAAAAATATTTATTTACGTTTTTTATTACTAAACTTGAGTGATAAAACAGAGAGTGTTCCAAGAAATTTCTATTTCGATTATAATTCAAGAGAAGTTCTCGCACTCATGACCACGACTAAAAATAAAAACACACTATTTTATTCCTAAACTGAGTTACTGATCGTAAGTTTGCCTAATATAATTACCCAAGTAACTAATTACTTGGGTAACTCTATGACCTTAAATTATCATTCACCATACCGTGTCTGACCAAGAATGAATGTGTCATGATTCCTCTACTTATAGGACTTCTTTTTATTAATAAGCGTTATTAATGAATCCGGGACACATTTCAAAAGTTTGCTATTTAAGTTATTATTCAAAATAAATTATCTGATTTAAGACCCCTTAACTAAAAATAAAAATACGTAAATTTGATTTCGGATACTCCCAATTCAGCTACACATTATAGCTTTGCCTAAGATACGAGTATTATTAAGGAGGCAATCTCTTAGGTAACTCTATGAACTTGAGTTACCATTGACACAACGTATATAATTAGGAATGCGTGTGTCATGATTTCTCTATTTATAGTCATTAGTAATAAATCCATGACTGTTCCAAGATATCGCAGTTTCAGATATAATTTCCCATAATAAATCGCATTCAAATGTATTTAACTAATAATAATAATGTTACACCATTTTGTTTTCGGACAGTCCCAAAATGAGCCACTGATCTCTACCTCCGAGACTACCAAGGCGTCAGACTCTATCTCTGATCTCGAGTCATCATTGACAATAAATATCGAGTGAATTAAGAATCAGTTTGTCGTTATTTCTCTTTGCATAAAAATTTTCATTATTCGGAATGAAGGGATAAATCTCGGAGAGTTCTAAGAGTTGTTATTTTAGCTGTAAATTGAAGATAAATTATTCATTCAAGGCTATTTAATTAAGATTTATAATTAACCATTGAATTTACCTAAAAGACTGCCTAGCCGTCAGCCTGAAGAGGAACGAATGTTACAAATTTAAAATATTGCTTCTCTGCAGAGGAAGTCTGGTATGGAAGATAGTTTAGCAGAAACATTAATATAAATAAGTAGATTCCTTAAGTACCGGCGTGCTGGCATAGGGGGAGGGGGGCACGTCTTCCCCGGATCTAGGCATCACGGATGGGGCATGGTTGTTCTTCTCTGTTATCCCTGTAAGGTGTGTGAATATGCTCCCCAGTAAAAAGAATCTGTACAAACGAATGTGATGAGTGAGTAGCAAAAGTCGTACCCTTGGTCCTAGTTGGAGCTACTACAAAACAAGAGACGTCGATTAGGCTTAAATCACTAACTATAACAGCGAACTTGCCCATGGTAAATACCATAAGAAACAAAAACAACAACAGATTCGTTAAGCGCCGCAAAACCCCGGTATAAATGGAATAACGATTTTTTCTTCGGTTAACACTTGTTAGAAGTGCAGTATCACTTTATATAGTGCTGATAAGAGCACAAGCGTAGATAGTTGAGTCAGCGTAGATAGTCAAGTTGAATCAACTTGATTTATTAATTATTATATTGAATGTGTTATGCCCAATTCCTCCATAAATTTTATCTCCATCCTCTTTTTAATAAGAAATAAATTCAAAAATTTCATTATTCCAGCAATAAATTTGTTTAAATTGTATCATTCAGAACCATTTATCTAAGATAATGATGCATCCCTTGTCCTTTTTTATACACTCAACTTTAATTTCAATTGACTGTACCCTGTTTAATGACGTGAGAACATAGGATATTTTCTCTTAGACTCTTATTTATTTTCTAGGTATCTTAATAAGTTTCAGTGACAAACAAATCCTCAGAGTTTGTTATTTGAGCTACAAATCAAAAGCCCTTTACGCCATGTGCCTGACCGAGGCAAATAAAGGGAAGCCTGCATAACAGCAAAGAAAATACATATCGAGTTTCTCCCACCTTTAGCCGTGCCCCCAAACCCTTGCGTGCATTGTCGCTATTTCGAATAGAAAGCGAAATTTATAAGACGCTTGCATTATTTAAATTGAGTTCAGTCTTTTACTCCAAAGAGGTGGCACCGCGTTTCTCGGGGCACTTCTTCAAACTTTGGATTCACTGTCAAAATAAACAGGCAGTTTAAATTCGCATTTTCTGACCGAAGCATATGAATGCAAATCGCCAGTGTCCCCCCGCTCGAGTTTCCTCCCCTTCATAAAAGCGGAAACGGGGTCGAATGAACAAGCGTGCACTTCCAGTAGCGCGGTATTATAGGGTTCTTGTTTTGTTTTAACAACTACTGCTCAATTTTTCTGCTCGCATTGTGACTCTGTTTCCTGGAAATTTAATCAGATTTCTGATTTTTCGCATAGATTTATGCGCAACAGGAGGTTTTATTTCAAATTTAATCTTCTTTCGAAAGATGGGAGAGAATGTAAATAAATGAAAGTATCTATTTCGTGGAATTTACATGCATCTCGGAATTTTACTCTTTTCAAGCGGAGTAGAATATTTCCCCAATATAGTATTTCATTTGTAGTTACATTTCGATAGGAAAGGGAAAAATTACGTTTTTATTTAAGAACTATGTGAAATCCTCACATTTCAAAAGAAAAAGAAATCCAAGCAGATGATTTGAAATAAAATTGTTCAGAAAAGGATTTTTCTTTTAATACCAGTTTCTAATAATGCTGGGATATTTTTTGAGAGCTCTGAGAAAGAAAAAGTTAATAATAAAGTATTTTATGTACGAATAATTATTTATATTTTTTAATCGAATTCATTTAAACGAAAAGTAATTAGACGAAAATAGGATTTTTTATTAAATAAGTACCCAATAAGAGATTCCATAAGTATAAAAAACTGGTTTGAACACAAATACAAATTGCAGATCGGATTAATCACACAAGAACTATTGAGTTCTTGAATAATTTCTTTTCACAAATTATCATTTTTGATTTTAGGATGAGAAGATTATGGGAGGTTTCAATTGCTGAGTACGAATTTTATTAAACTTTGATAATGACATTGAAATTATAAGTCTTATTTATTTATTTTTTAATATTAAAAAGGATACTGTCGAAGTTTTCTAGAAGAATTAAAACATATTGTTACATTTTTCGCTTTTTAAACTCAGTTTTTGATGTAATTTCCAAATTTAAAACTTTTTGCACAATTAATTTCAATAAAAATGTAGTATATGTACATAGCTACAGTCTATGTATTGCTAAAACATTTTTAATTTAATGTATCAACAATAATTAAAATATCTATTGTTATTATTTTGGTGATATATGAGACCTTTATAATTAAAAACAGTACATTTTTAAGAATATAGTCCATTATAGTTAATAATATTATAAAATATCCATAATTAATAGTCCATTTTAACAATAAACAGGACTATTAATTATTTTAATTAATAGTCTGTTTTAAAATGTCCATTAGAACAATTTTTTTAATTAATTGTTATTATATTTGTTGATAGATTGAATATGGGATTTTACATCCCCACAGAAAAAAAAACATTACCATTAGCGAGTTATAAGTTATATATAATACTGTTAAACGTAAAAGGTATGAAGGCAAGATCTTAAAATGTTTATCATTCTGAAACATGCTAAAACCAAATTCAACGTGGCTTTTCTAATTCCTGAAAGCAATTTGAATCGCCTTACTCATTCTCAAATGTAGTCCTTAGCAAATCAGTATGAATATTACAGACCTTTTGATACATTCTATTCTTAAATTTAAACAAATTCTTTTTATTATCTCTTAAACAGTGGTTTTGGGGTAACTCAATCCCTAGATACTAGAGTGGTTGAGGTCTCGTGAACAAAGCGGTCAAGGAAAGATTGAAATATTAGCTTATAATCCAGTCTTCATTGAAATGACGTTTAAGCAATCTTATGTACCATAAGATGAAAAGATCCATTTTGAATATAATTCGTTATATCTAAAATCCCATGTTGCTGCAATTCATGTATCACAAAACGTCATAAAACTGCCTCCAAACGGGCGCAATTACAATGCTAAACAGAATTTAGCTATATGTTACCATTCAAAAAGAATGATTCAATCAGGGCAATAACTGTGTCATAAAAACTGTTCTATTTGTACTATGGATGGAAAGGTAGAATGGTAAAAGTATTCAATTCATTGAAAAAAAATGTTAAACGCGTTGCATGATTTTTGTTCTACAAAAAAAGTTTGATCATCCTTGAAGTGCATTGCATTTTTTCATTGCTTTTATAAATATTTTTTTGTTTGTGAATAACAGGTCAATTTAATTTCCATTTATGGCTTATCTAATTGCTCTAACTAATTATCTAATTAGTATCATTTAAATTTGTAATGAATTCTGAAATATTGCCTAATGGTGAGTTTCTAAAAGGTTTTAATTTATTGTCACATGACATGGAAAATCATATTTGCATAGTGATTGTGCTATTTCGTTAAGAAGCCTTGTTTTCTGAGCTTTATTTGTATAACAATGAATAGAGACGGCTTTCTGGTACAGGGATAGTGCTGTGAGATGTGTGACTGTGCCCCCTGTTAAAAGGGGCTGTGCAAGTGATTGTGTTGAGTGTGCAGCTAAGTCGCTCTCTTGACCCTAGTTGGCGCTACTTCAAAAACAAGAGACGCTTCTTTCGGCTTAAATCTGCTGATAAGTATCAGCGGAGCCTGTCCATGGCAAGTGCCATAAGTAACAACAACAACACAGTGCATAGAACTTGTTTATAACTTGACAGCTTATAGATATAAAAATAGCTTAGGTTTCGTAATATCTCCAAGTGTAAAATGCATATTCGTAATATTTTGGTTTTATTTAATCCTTTTGATTTGAAAAATATTTTATATCATTATCACGTACCTTATTGGATGGAATAAGCATAACATGATTCACTTATTCTTGAATTAAGCTTAGCGTTACAAAAGATTATGAATATTTATCAATAGGAAAAAAATATCAAATATATTTCATTAACAAAAATGAGGATTTTTTTAATTCTTGCATTAACAACAATGCATAATTTCTGATTGAATGAGGTTGATCTTAAATAATTTTATAAATAAAGAAGAGCAATCCAACAATCCATTGAGGAATTTTGAAATGAACAAACCATATATTAGTAAAGTAAAAACTAATTTTACTTGTAAAACAATATTTTGGGAAATATATTGTTTCTCGGTCCTCTTAAAATCTGCTTTTTAATCAACGTAAATGTAAAAAAAAGATAAAAATACATTACAGACATTTTTTTTCCAAAATTTTGGCCAAATAACTTATATATGCACAAAAAGTTGTCTAAAGGTAAAGTTATACTCAAGTTATGTTTTCTTTTAAAATATTTAATGTTTTTGAAAGGAATATTGTTATAAAAGGGTCAATAGAAGTGTTTCGACAAAATCAGAAGACTGAGAAAATAACAGATCGTCATAACCTCTACATTACATAGCTACGAACAGTATTTAATTATAACACAAAAATCAAACCAAAAACGGCATGCATCAAATGTGACTATTTTGTTCCTCCCAACTTAACGACGAATTTGAAATTTGCTCGTTTGTTCTAAAGAAATGAAGTTCGAAATATACACATTCTGCTACATACAATGTATTAGATTAATGTATATAGAATAGAATTAAACTGTAAGGTACACCAAATATACTTTTAGCACCTAGTGGACAAAGTTCCGACCGGAATCCTGACATAGGGGTTGCACGTCTTCCCGATGATCTGGGATTCCCGTGTTCGAGTCCCGGTTCGGGCATAGTTAGATCTGTAAGGTGTGTGAATGTGCCCCCTATAAAAAGGTGCTGTGCAAACGAATGTGATGAGTGAGTAGCAAAAGTCATACTCTTGACTAGTTGGAGCTACTTCGAAACAAGGGACGCAGACGAAGCTTAAATCGCTGGCTACCTCAGCGAGATTGTCCAGGTCAAGTGCCATAAGAAACAACAATGTAAAGTTCCAAAATTACTAAATGAGATAGCGGTGACTGTTAGGTTCTATAAGATCTAATATTATTTAGATTCGATCATTATTGCAGAGTTACTCTAACTTCTAAGTCAAACGGTCGGCCAACTGCGGCTTTTGTGCATTGGCACATTGTTCTTGTCTTTGGTACATTGCTAGCATTAATAAATATTTATTAAGTATAAAATTTAGTTTTATTTAGTGTACTACTTATTTAGTGTAATTAAAGTTATACTACTAAACAAGCAGATTTGTCTCCCAATTTTTTAAAAATTGTTGTAATATTCGTATTTGGAACTTTGGCTAATAAGTTTGCCGATCACTGCCCTAAATAAACGTGAAAAAGTAACGAATGAGAAAAATTCTAAGCGTGAATTATTTCCCCGATTCCATAACAAATTCTATGCATCTTCATAGAATGAAATAGGGGCATGGAACACATAAATCTAAAAAATTGACATTTCTACTTGTAGCAATTATTTGTTTCTATACCAAACTGGCTCCTCTTTCCAACTATATTTTAATTCAGAATGATATTTTCACAGAAAATTTGAGTATTATGCTTATACTAATCATTATTTCAATTTTGTAAATTTTAATTCTGTATCCATTCTAGGCTTCAAGAAATATACAATCAATGAGTTAATCAGAATGCAGACTGTAGAATTGATTCATTAAAATATGTAAAAATCCTTTTATCGGTACGTCATTATAAACAGACCTTTTAACTCAGACAATTCTTCTCCTAATGGGTCTTATAATCATTTCCAAAGAAAGTTCTTACCCTTGACAACGACATGAAAAGTTTCCATTTCAGTTTGAATTCACTACAAAGATTTCTGACTGCATCTTGTTACTCATACGGAGAAGCGCCTCCGAGGAAATGCCTCAACAAACGGAAAAGAAACGGTAGTTAGAAAGTTAATTATTCACTTTCTGAAAATGGAATTTGACACGATTCCAAATAACGGTTTGTTTAGAATGCTCGCAGAACCTCGCGGGCACAGTTAAGCTGGATTAAAGCTATACCTTAACGGCACTTTCACGTAGTAAAGTGGTCGGTCCTTGGCAGCAAGAGTGGACGTGACTGCAAATATTCTCCGGGGTCCAGAATTACAACTAATTCCCATTCTTAATTGACAGCCATGATTTAAATGCTCGCCTAAAATACGCCTCATTCTCTGGGGAAAGCAAAAGTTGAGCGCTTTCTCTCGTTATGCGACGTCATAAAGAGATTTTAAAGTGAGAATACGGTTGCAGAGTAACGAGCGACTGTTTCGAATGGGAGATATTGAAAACGGAATTATTTTACTCTAGTAATTATAGCGCACCTTCTCTGGTTGTTTGGGTGTTATTGTGCTCATTGTGCTTTGTGGGGGGGGATACTCAGACAATGGATTCGAGAGACATGCGTTGTTGAATTTCAAGATTAGCTCTTTGGGAATAAGATGCAAATAGAAAGCTGGTGCATGACTTTCAAGAGATTGAAAACGAAACAATGGGCATTATTTTATTACAATTTTTTCTTGTTTTTTTAATTCCTTCATTTGAATTTTTTAAATTAAAAGAAGAAAAAACAAGATTCTATATTTTATGAATATTCTTTACTTATAGCAAACATATCTTTGTATAACTATAATAAACTACATTCTATAGATAATTTTTTCTCCTCGAATTGCAACACCTAGAAATCTTAGGTCCTCCTAGAAAAATGTAAAAAACTGAGTTTTTGAACCAACTAACATTGTTTTGGATTTCTATTCTCAAAATCCATGTTCAGGGAATTTCAAATGACTAATATACCCGTTCGCATGTTACACCTTTTCACTTTCATTGTATGTGAGTATGAGAACCAGATTCTGATGAATACCATATCCGTTCATATAATACATCTTTTCACGTTCATTGCATATGAGTATGAGAGCCAGATTCTGATGAATGCCATACCCGTTCGTATGGTACACCTTTTCACTTACTTTTATTGTAGGTGAGTATGAAAACCAGATTGTGGTGAATGGCATATCCGTTCTTATAATAGATCTTTTCCCTTTTATTGTATAGGAGCATGAGATCCAGAATCTGACGAATGCCATATTCATTCATATAATACACCTTTTCACTTTCAACGTAAATGAGAATCAGTACCAGATTAAATTTCTAAAGAATCCTTTGCTCATACCAACTTTAAAACCTCGATAGTTTTTTTTTAATAATATTCAATTATTTTAATTCAATCTCTGCGGAAGGAGTATTTAACTAATAGATATTAACCAGAAATAACAATATATTTTGTTGGATGAGATTTGTATAATATGGTTCCATCATTCATTATTTTCATTATAAAAGAAATTAAATTATTTTTATAAATTCATTTTAAACAAAAAAATTTTTTTTAATGTTCTTTGGAACTTTCATAAAGCAAATTTCCCTCAATAAAGTATATTGAGGGAATAATATACAACAGCATATTAATGTATATACAACCTAATATATATACAACAACATGTTAAAAATTATAAAATCAATGATCTAGTCAAGTGATTTTCGAAAATGTAGACAACATGGTTATTTAAGTGTTAAAAATTAGAATCAATTTTTATTCTATTTTACAAATTTATTACAATCACTTTGTTGAGATAATTAAATTTTTTGCGAATAATAAATCAACAGAAAAAAAGCAATCTTTTTTGAAAATAAATTAAAAGTAAATATTTCTTGAGTCAAAACTATAAAAAGATGCATTGTATTTTAAGGGCGCTGATGCTTCGACATCTAAAATACAAATAAACTCAGTCAAATTTTTTAAAAAATTGTAATTTTAAATGAAATAATGAATAAAAGAGACTAAGAAAAGAAGAAAATAATGAATCCAGCCTGAAAATTTTTTCAAGAATCCTCCTCAGTCTGATATTCTATAACATTTTGTTTATAATTATTATTATTGTTTACTTTATTGTCTTTTATTTATGGTTATCAATTCTTATTTTCAAAAACTCAATTTTTTGGGATTTTCAGGTTACGAATGGTCAATATTTCGTCAAAAATCAGAGCGAAAAAAAACCATCCCTGATTTGAATCTGTGCCTAAGGCTGACCCTTGAAAAAGTCTAACGGCTTGCTTCATTATTTCTTTATGTTTCTATTTGATTCCATTTGATTCATTATTGCATTTAAACAATTCTTATTTTTAATTTAGTTAAGATTTCTATATAAGCGCACATATCATAAAAATCAATTCTCTTTATTCCCAAAATAATTTTTTTTGTATATTTATCTAAGAAAAAATATTTGGGACTAATGTATGGCACTAGATTCTGGGCAACCACATATGACGTGTATACTGTTTTAATTATGCCTGAGACATGTTTTCATGTTTTGAGGTTGTTCTTTTCAAGAAATACCCTCGGAAACAGCGTTTTGAGTAATATACGGAACTCAATTTAAATAATTCGCCGTCTTGCATATTCCGCTTTGCCCTTTGAAATGGCGACAGAGCACGCTATGATTTTGAGCTCGGGAAAAATGCGATACCCATTTTCTTTGCGCAACTGCTGCTGCGAGCTCGAGCTCTGTTTTATTTTCCCGAGCCAGACGCATGACATAAAGTGCGCGTGATTTACAGCCCGAGAAATGAAACTATTGAAACCTGATGTTATTCACAGAATCCCGCTAATAAAAGGCGACTGGAAGAAACAGAGTAAAATACCGGCCCTCGTTACTCCCCTACGTGCCGTTCCCTTCGACTCCGCCAGCCGATAAATTAATAGACAGAAAAGAAACAAACTAATATCCGAAGAGAAAGATAGGTTAAAAAGATCATTGGTGTTGAGAATGGGGAAATGTTAACGGGGTGCTAAATTTTTACTTTTCTTCGCATTTCCACCAAGGAAACTAAAAGCGATCGATTTAATAACATGCTTCGGACGTTTCGGAGGGTAAAAGCAAACCTTATGAGCACGCGATCTGCGTTTTCTTTAGCTCATTTGTTATTCATAGAGGCCAAAAGGAAAAGTCTCTGGACGTACTTGGCATATTTCTCTTTTGGGATCTATACATACATATATATGCATAGAAAAAAATCTTATGTTTGAAGTAAAGGCAAAGGCAAAGGAAGGGAAGGAAGAGATATGTTCGACAAACCCGAGTTTCGTGTTCGTTGGTTCTGGAATCGGCAAAAGTGATTTTTGGAGAAATAAATATCGGCAGTGAAAGGGTGGAGTGCGAATACGGTTGTCGTTAATTACCGAGGAAAACTGTTTCTCTGAGCGAACGTCAGCGGCAGTAGAATTAACGGCCTCGCAAGGAAGAGTTAAAGGACTGTTTCCTTTCGCATAAAGGACGCATGCGGAATGAGAAGGAAGGGAGGGGAGAATTCTTCTTTCCCAAATAGTAATTAAAATGAAGGTAGAGTAATTGAATTACAAACGCAAAGAAAATGTTAATAATTAGGTTAGTTTCAAATAATGGGGCTCCAACAGTGCTTTGTTTGGTGGGAGAGGATTAAACCATGGGGATGGAATTGGAAGAAACAGAATATGCATCCTTTTAAATAGTTAGTAGTTATCTGTGGAATTCTTGTTGGAGAGGGGAAAAAACATTGAATTGTTGTTCGTGGGATGTTCTTGGTAAACGTAATCTTTCCAGTTAAAAAAGATTCTGCCATATGCTTAGACTCGAAGGACTAAATTATGCGTTAATTTAAGTTAATGCGTGTTTAACCTTTGATTTTATTCTGGAAACTATTGAATTAAAAATCCAAGCGAGTGAGTTCCAAGATTTTAAATAGCAAATGTTAACTTAAATGTTATGAGATTTGAAATTAACTAATATTTATATGCATTCCATTTGAAGGCCCAATAGATATTTCTTTCTGATGTAGTGGTAACAGAAAAAGACGCCAAATTTAAAATTTTATTAAAAAACATTTCTCAAATTAGAGCTTGGAAAATCTCTGGAAAAGAAATATCTCACCTCCTTTAAGATACATAAATGTCACCACGATCGAATATATTCTTCTTTATGAAATTAATTTTATATTTAAAATATCCAATTTCTTTTACTTCTGTACAGAAACTTTTTAATATTCTTGTACATTATAATTATAAAAAATATCAGTCTATACCTTTCCTCCAATAACCTTGAGATATTAACGCACAATTTTATTTATACTTGAATATAAAATTTGAATTAATATTTGAAAAAAAGTGGATATTCCAAATCGTTGTTTTTATATTGAGATACTAATAATTAGCAATGCTCCTCATTCAAAATATGATCAATGTATAATACATACAATGTATTTTTACGTTAGAAACAGCCTGGTGTCCTGGAATAAGGGTAGTATATCTTCCCCATGATTTGGGTGCCCCGGATTCAAATCTCATTTCGTGCATGGTTGCTCTTCTGTAACCTGTCTGTAAGGTGTGTGAGTGTACCCCCTTGTAAAAAGGGGCTGTGCAAGCGAAAGTGATTAGAGAGTAGCAAAAATCGTACACTTGGCCCTAGTTGGCACTACTACAAAACAAGAGACTCTGATTAGGCTTGAAATCACTGACTGCGTCAGAGAGTGTCTCCATGGCAAGCGCCACTAATAACAACAACAAAGTTAGAAACAAATAGATACTGATATCTTCTTCAAGCAATTTTGTACTGAATATATAAAAAGACATTTCGGATTTTCGTAATTTTTGATGAAAATAGCTTTCCTTATTCTCTTTCTTTCCCATTTTTGATTTCTTTGTGAACTTAAAATGTACTCAAACTAACCTACTGGTAAAGCATAGCAATACCAAATGAATATATATATATATATTTATAAAAAAAATGGCTAATATAGAAAAATGTTTCATTTACAGAGTGCTTTACATTATTTACAATAATTAAGAATAAAAATAAAAATTATATAAAGTAAATAACGAACACATTATAAAACATATTAGCATACAAAATGAATTTAAAACCTTTTAAAAAGCATTCTAAAGAATAAGCTGTTTTTCTTTCCAACAAAAATGCTTTAAATGTGCAAAACATTTTAAAATTAAATACATTCAGTCTGAGAAACATTAAAAACATGTTAAACGCTGTTTAAAAGCAATTTAAAAGCATTCGAATTTCAAACAACTTTATATAACCAATGATAAAAACATCAAAAAACATTTTGCAATTTTGAAATTGAAGGCCTTCTGTCCTTAAAAAATTTAAAAGCACTTCAAAAATTGAAAAGCTGCAGACATTTGATTTCGTAAATATGAAATGACATATTACAAATTTTGTTATTCTCAAAACAATGGAATATTTTATACAATTTACAAATAAGAATTTGTCTGTAGAGTTATATTTTCAAATAAGTTATTGACTTTGTGTATTGTAACTGGTGCATTGCAGGAAAATATATAAGTTAATAAAATACAGAAATATTATATTCGTGAATTCAGTGTCTAGATTATTTTTTTAAAAAACATTTAAAAGCTTCAACATAGCTAATTTCAAATTTGTACAAAGTTACTTTGAAAATTGATATTTCCTTTCAAATTCTTTCGGTTGATATTTGAATCAGCATTAAAGAACCTGAAAAGTAACTAGCAATTTCTGCAGATTTAAAGCAATTTTATAATCAAAAACAAACATTTCCAACTTACCTTTTTTCTTAAAAATAAAATGAGGAAAATTCTTCCATTACATAACTGGTATAAAAATTGTGAAAACTATTAAAAATAACAGTTTCAACAGAAATAAAAAAACATCTTTCTCGTTCTTAAAATCCACAAAATCCTAAATCCAGAAACGTGCCAAGTAGAACATCAACAAATACAGAAAACTATTTTAAAAACAAAATCAATAAAATTTGTCGGCCGCCGTCTGGAACGAAAACTTTGAGATTCCTCATAAAGTTTTTTTATTGATTTTCAATCGAATTATATGAACTCAAATCTTGACATAATAAAGGTAGTAAAATTTATTTAGTATAAGTTTGGTTTTGAAATATTTCTTGTTAGACTTTTATTGAATGCAATGGTGAAATAAAAAAAATAGAATGAAAGTACATATTTTCAGACTTAGATGGTTTTGAAAAATATTATGGTAATAAAAAAAAAGAGTTTCCAGTGTTGTTTTTTAAATAAAATAATATTGCCATAAAAGTATACTGTCGTTTTTCAGATACAATTATGGGATAATAACAAGGTAATCAATCTGAAATCCAAAGAAATAGGGTTTAGCTCCTATTTACACTGTTGTATCCTGTTATGAATCTTAGAATTTTATCTCTATTTTCGAAATAATGATCAAAGTCATCAAGTAAAAAAACCGAACTAATGTTTTCTTGTGAATTAATGCTATGTAAAAAAATACGCATCAACACAGCATATATTGAATACTTAACCGCTAAACAGTTTTGCCGATATGCCGTAGGTGCATCGATTTATTGAATTTTGATGGCTCTCATTGAAAAACCATTCATAATGATTATAATTCAACATGAAAATTACTCCGAATACTTAGATAAGTCATGTATTCAGTGGGTTTCCATTTGAAACAAAATAAGAAAAATATTCCTATGATAGAAGATGTCATCTTATTAGATAGTAAAGAAAATAAAACAGTTAAGTGGTTAAGATATCCAGATATTCATAATTTCTAATTAATTTTTTAGCAATTCAACATTTTAAAACAAAAGTACCTTTCTTTTCTTTTTTCTTTCGATCTGATCACTTGAAGCTGTATACCGACAAAACAGTGATTAAAGATATTAACATTAAAACCACAAGTAAATCTGTGTGGAAGAAATAATTATGCATATCAATACATTCAATGTCAGAGTATCTTCTGGATGGGCACTCGATATTAAATCCAGAAGATACTCTGACATTGAAACTAAATTTTAAAGCAATATTAAATTGTTTTTCATTTTCTTTTGACGTAATTACTTGCACCAGTATGCCTATGAAGCAGCGAATAAACTATTTTAAGCATTAAAAATAAATTAAGAAATAAAAAACTATATTAACAAAAATAATTTGACTTTAAAAGATCATTTTTAATTCCTTAGATATTTCTTATTGGGAAAGACCTCAATTTGAAAAATAATAAGCTTCCGGCATAGTACTTGGTTCTTGCCACTCGTGTGGGTACTAAAATGCTTTATATTGGCTGTCCCCGGTTGGCTAATGATAATGGGACGGGCTCCTACGGGATTGACTGCAACGTGGCTGTTGAGGGATTTTAGATTCAACTTAGTTCCCACCAATTCTGTTACGTTAACGTTTACCAGAACTTAGTTCCCACCAATTCCAATACGTTAACTTTTACCACATCTTTCCATCTCAAAAACCCCACCCACGACCTTGAAGGAATCTGGTGCGTCAACGTAATGGGAAACATGGTACCCAAGGTCAAAATTAGAAATCTTGTGCGGTTCCTAAAAGGTAACAGAAATTGATCTCCCCAGAACTAAGTCCTGGATAAATTTTTGCCTCGTATCTCAACCTTCTCAGTTATTCTCCAGGATATATTAACTTCAATAGAATTCATCTACTCATACTCCCCAACGAATCTCCCCTTTCTTCATCATAATATTTTATATAGTTACTATTTCTTGATATTGTACGTAATGATTTTTTTTTCTTAATAAATATTTCCTCGTATATCCATTCACCTGACAGGGAATCCTAGAGATTCCAAGTTCGAGGATTTTCGGAGGCGAAAGAAAAAAAGAAAGGAAGAATACGTTAAAGGGATAATAAAGTAATCAAATTATATTACTTCCTCAGACTTGGATGTTAATTTTTAAACCATTTGAAATTACCAAATCCAAACGTAGACCACAAAAATATAGATTTGGTTTCAAATTCTGGGTCCAAGAGTCATGTTTGGTATATGGAAGCAGAATTTTGATAGAATAGGAGCACATTGTAAATGAGGGATTCAAATCTACCTTTCTTACAAGCTTATGCAATCAGCATATTTCCACTTACGGCTTTCGGACAGGGATAATCTATATAATTATGAAAAAATGAATCTTCATACGTGTGTCACTGTTGTATATATAATCTAGGATGGTCTATTACCATGTTTTAAAGCCGATCAAGAACATGGCAGTTTCGATATCCGTTTCCATGCAGGTTCCATCATGCATCTTACGTTCATTAAATATGTCGAGGCCAAATATCGCCTATAGAAGTTACTGGAGCACGTTCCGAAACAGTTAACCTCCTTTACCACATTCTGACAAGCTTCCTGGCATAGGGGTTGTGGTTCTTTCCCGAGAACTGGGAGTCCCTGTTCGTACACGATTATTCTTCTGTTTTTTATCTGTAGGATATATGAATGTGCACCCCTGTAAAAAGGGACTGTGCGTGAGTAACTAAGTGGTACTCTTGGCCCAAGCTGGAGCTACATCAAAACAAGAGCCGCTCCTTTCGTCTTAAAACTCATTGAGGCCTGGACGAAGCTTAATCGCTGCAAGTGTTACAAATAACAACAACCATAACCAGGCAAGCTAAGAAAAGTGTTGCCAACCAATCTTGAAAATGAGGAGCCAGGTTTTTTAAAATACAAATTTATTAATCAGTTATATAAAAACATAACTCGCTTCTTGGAGTATTATAAAAATAATTTTACATGAAACCTGTTGGTGCATGTATTAAAAGTACCCTCTCAAATTCAGCATCTCCCAACCCTGATAAGAAAAACAGAATAACTTTAATTTGTCTTTGACACACCTCCAGTATTGCCACCAAAAAACAATGAAGCATGCACCAACTGTATGCAAATTGAGATCGTGGTTTAGGATTAAAAATAAATGACTTCAAAATATCTAACAAAAAGAAACCGCAATACTACTGCTCTTAATAAAAAGTGCATTTTTAGGATCAACTTCCCGATCATGATAATTTTGATGGCTTTTTTTCAATCGTCAGAAGAACAAATGCATCACTGGCACAGAGGTAGAGCGTCTTCTTCGTGATCTGGGCGTCCCAATTTAGGCATGATTGTTCTTCTGTGTACTATCTGTGAAATGTATAAATGTGCATCCCTGTAAAAAGGGGCTGTGAAAGCGAATGTGATGAGGGAGTAGCTAAGTCGTACTTTAAACCAACAGACGTTCATTCGACTTAAAATTGATGACTGCCGTCAATGCACTTGTCCATGGCAAGTCCCACTGGCAACAACAACTACGCAAATGCATCACAAAAATTACTGCAAGATTTTTTAAAGTTAATATTTATTAAAATTTTTGGTACCGGCAATTTCAAGTGGCAAAATTACTTTTCCTATAATAATAACAAATTTGGCAACTCTCATCTCTTAAGTTCATGCCCTAGTTTCCTAAAATGCCAATAACGCCCAAACGTCTACCCTGTCTAATGATTTACACTTCAGTTAATATGAAAATGCCCTTCTTTTCATAAGTTATTAGTATAAAATTAGGAAGAGGAAGTGATAATCGGATTTCTCTGCTTTAGCATATATACTTAATGAAAAGCTGTATGTTTATCAGTAGGACTATCTCCATTACATCCGAAAGAAAAAATATACACATAAAGATTAAAATGAAATCTGCTATGCATATATTAATGTATCATGTCAGAACATCATTTCTTGAACGGCCAAGCACCTCGTGCTTGTGCAAGTTAAATTATCTTTTTATTCATTTTAATTGTTTCATTGAATGAGTCACTTTAGTATTGTAAGCGATCCAAAAAAAACCTTTATATCGCATTTATTGTTTAAAAATATCATATTTTTTTATTTATTTCATTTTATATAATCACGTGCTTAAAATAACATTTTTCTATTTGATGTAGTTATTAACTTATTTTTTTAAGGTAGCTTCTGTAAATACGAAGGCAATACGTTATTAAAAGCTGGATTTTTTAGATGCCCGTGCAGATAATAATTTTTATTTTATCTTTCACCTGCGAATTAAAATTTAACTCTCTTACATTTAGTTTATAATATTGTCAAGGAAATGTGCTGAAATATAAGTGTAGTTACGAACTACTAAAAAGTTATATACATTTTACACATAAGAATAAAACCCTAAAATTCCCCCCCCCCAAAATCATGATTTTTACAATAAGACTTTCTCAATTCTCAAGAATTTTCACCTATTTTTGGCATTTTGATTCAGACCTCGTGAGAAAATGAATTATATGTACTCAACGATGTATCACTTTAATTATTTGTGTTTTTTAAAAAACGTTTGAAAAAAATGTCAATTTTGGGATTAAAGAAATTTTCGTTTTCATCATTTTTTAAAAACCAACAGATGTATAAAACATTTTGTTATCGTTGTTGTTTCTAATAGTACTTGCCATGAATAAGCGCTCTGATGGCCATCAACATTTTAAGTCGAACGAGCGTCTCTGATTTTTGATGTAGCTCCCACTAGGGCCAAAAGTTCAACTTATCTACAGACTCATCACATTTGCTTGAACTTCTCCTCTGACAGGGGGTACATTCTCACACCTGGCAGATAGTACACCGAAGAACAACCATACCCTAACCTGGACTCGAACCAGGAGAAGCCTAAAGCACGACGTAAAAGCGTTACCTCTGTTCCAGGGTGCCGGCATAAAATATTTTTGTTCAATATTTAAAGTTTTTACATATCGGATATAAGCAGAAATTATTTTCTTCGACTTTAAAAAGCACCTCCAATTCAGTAGAAGATCGAAACTAGATATTTTGGTTTTCTAACATTTCAACAATTTCGAATAATTACAAAATCAAAATACCTTCATCTCAGTTCTCATTCTAATTGAAAATTAATTCTATTCCCTAGTGATTCCAATTTCTTTCAATACCGATATATGAGACTTTATATATATGAGCATGTTATATATATAAACTTTTCATTATAAAAACAAAATACGTTATCTTTATAATAGTTATGAACGAATGATAGGGCTTAAAAATTAGTCTTAATTCTGATATCATGACGTATGTATGTAAGCGTGAAGCATAATTGTTGATTAGAAATGCACAGTATTTTACTGTACAACAATTATTGAAATATAAATATATATTGAGAAGCATAAATATAATTAAAAGCAATTCAAGATTTTATTTATCCAAAAACTTAATTGAGTGATTTGCTTTGTAAAACTGAGGGCCTAAAATAAAGTTTAAAGACAACGAATTAATTTCATGTAGTTTTCTTATTTCACTTTTCCTTCATTCTTGTAACACCGCTTATTTGTCAAAATGAGCCAATTACATTTCTCATCGCCGAAACTGCTTCGTTTAATTCCGTATCGCAAATGATTGAATGAGTACTAAATTATCAACAAGAAAAAAGAAAGAAAAAACGTCTTTCATTAACTCATGTGGTTATTAAATTAGCTCTCAGATTTAACTTAATGAAGCGTAGCGACCATTAAAACCTTAGACGAGTAACCCAATAAGACACGATTCGGTTGGACGTTAAATAAAGATTTAAAAAAAGCAAGGCAGGAAGCAAAAGCTACAAAAATGTTTTCATTGGCGTGTAGTAATTATTATTTCAATCTCTACAACCTTCTCTCCGATGGAAATCGCCTGGAGATAGGCACTTACGCATCGCCTGTAAGTCAAATAAAAATGGCGCGAGAGTTCTCGAAAACAGAACTCCTTAGCATAACTCAGAATTTTCCAATGGCACCCAATGTGACATAAATCCATAAATAACGACTCTTCGAAATTCTCCAGATTTTTCCCATTGGCGACGACACTCCCCCATCGATAGACGGATAATTGCATCAAAGTCGATTTTCTAAGTTCCTGAGACTCATCATCGTCCATCAAAGAGATAATATCATTACAGAGCTTTGCCGAGATCGGCGTAACGGGTCCCGGGCCTTAACGTTCAATTATTCAAAAGTCGGTGATGGAATTAATAGGAAAAGCACTCTCCCGGATTAGGCACCGATGCCATCGCGCTTCTTCTTCGCCAAAACAAAGAGTCGTTACAACCGGCCCCGCTAGGAGTCATCAGCGTTTTCCGGGAAAATCACTCTCGCCGTCTGTGTGTTGTCTTTTCGCTTGCTTTTTATTTGCCTCGGAAAACTGGAGAGAGATTTAATTTGAAAAGAAACGAATCCTGTGTGTGTCGGCCTCAATAGCAACTCCGCTTTGTGTGTTGCCGAAGAAATTCTGTATGGGTATTGGGAATTGTTCGTATGGGAGAATTTTCTATTCTCGGGGTTATGTGGTGTGTTAAGAAAATAAAAGGTTTTGATCTTGCAACAAATATTAATGTTTCTAATTTTAGAGACTATATATATATGGAAACAAATACAGAAATCAGTTCTAATTTGGAAAATGAGTTCTTGATATCATTCTTCCCAAGTTGGATGAATGTTGTTTTACTCTTCAATTTAAAATGAAATCAAGATCATATAAATTTACTAGATTTGATCTAATCAGCAATAAATTTTATAATCACAAAATTAAAATATAAATTTTTCTAGCATAAGATTTTTTTAAGTAAGTTTGTTAAAAATCTGTGCTGGTTTGTTGGTTAAGTTTCATATTTGACACTGTAAGAATGAGGTTTGGGAAACCGATATCATACATTATGTTTGGCTGTTTTGGTATTCAGGCTGATTAAGTAATATTCATTGGCATGAAATACCCTCATAATTTGTTGTATGTCAAAAAAGAAATACATATTTTCATAAATTTGTCTTTAACCTTGGAATGCTAATCATTCATCTCCTGGACGAAAGCTTATGAAATAACTTTGATTATTCTTCCTCTATAACGGTAAATGGATCGTTCTACTCAGTACCTTAATCTGACCATGGGAACTACAGATGAGGGTATTCCTTTTCCCCGAAATATTTCTGCTTGCAGTATATCCAGAACAATAGTCGTCTCAGAGACGAATGGTTATCGTTCTCGTTAGTATTAAGAAGGTATTTATGTGTATGTTTGGAGATGTCGAAGCATTTTCACGGGGAAAACTTGTGGGGTAGGCCAGAATCTATCCGTAAATTATTGAAAGAATTAAGACAGATAATTATACTTCTGAGATTTAATCGGAAGATGAAGACTTTATTTAAGTTCTTCTTGCTCTATGGATGCAGAAACGTCTCAACATATCAACTTTACCCCGATCAACAAGGACTATTAAAAGTGAACTTCTAAAATTAAATTTAAACATTCAATGACCTAAACAATCCCAAATTTAAAAAAAGAAAAATTGTGCCTTTTGATCATATAATTTGCGCGGAATGAAACGCAGTTTTTGCTTGTTGTGTTCAAGAGCAATGTGCGGAGGACATCGTGCATATACGTGTAAAGATTGCTTCGAAAATAAATAAATAATATTTTTAGTCTACTTGATAATCAAGAACTATGAAATCATCTACAGGTATGCTTTTCTTTAAATTAGCTTTAAAAATTGATTTTAAATACACTTCATCTAAGAGACGAATGGTTATCACTCTTGCTAGTTTTTTTAAAGCCACCATTCTAGGGTTCATCTAATAAAGTCATAGGGGAGATCCAATCATCATGCCGAAAGCAGCTCATCCTCATTTACGAAATGCTCCCTGGGGAGATCATGTATTTAATAAAACCAAACTACTCTAATCATGATTATTGTATGAGAAATTCAACACCTTTCTTTCTTGTTTTTTTAAAAATTAATTTGCAAAAATAAAATACATTTAATTTGAAAATAAATGGATATAAAGTGTAATGAAGACTAAATTATGTATTTTCAATAATAAATTTAGATGCAGCATTTAATTTAGTTTAGTTATATTCATTTACAATTTCAAATCCACGCTAGGTCTGCTTTTAGAAGAATCTTCAGATTTTGAGTCCCGGTAAAATAACGAGGTAGACGACTGAGCTGGCATTCCCCTCTCCAGAATTTCACACTATATTATCGGAATGATAATTAGGATTTAATTAGGATGCTACAGATTTAATATGCAACAGACCCACTTAAATAATTGTTCATCCATGAAATCGTCTTGAAACCTGTACATGACATTACCTAATTAAGTGAGAGCAACCTGGCATAGAGGTAGCGCTTCTTCCCCGAGAGCGGGGAATCCCGGGTTCGAGTCCCTATTCGACATTGTAAGGCATGGTTGTTATTCTATTATGTTTTCTCTGTTAGGAGTATGAATGTGCCCCCATTTAAAAAAGGGCTGTGCTAGTAATTGTGATGAATGAGTAGCTATTTCGTACTCTTTGTCATAGTTGGCGCTACTTCAAAACAAGAGACGCTCCTTTCGGCTTAAAACTCGCTGATGCCTTGGTAAAGCTTCTCCATGTCAAGTACCACTTATAACCACAACAAAAACAATAGTTAATTAAGTAGGTTGAAAGAAAATATTTATTATTCAGCGAGTATTAAGCGTGTATCTGACAGAAGTATGTTTTATTTAATCAAATTTGTTAAAATAGGCAGGTACATCGTATTACATTTAAACATTTTGTTATTTGTGCAAAAAAAAAGATGCAAGAACTCATGTATTAATAGTAAATATCTTCATAATGTTTGGAGAATATTTAATCATTAAAATACGATTGAGCAAACAGATTCTAAGCTGCTCTTTTAACGTAGGGGAACGGAAAATAATATTCTATAATGTTTCAAATCAATAAATGATAAGGTATTTGATTAAATCCTTTGTAGATTTTCTGTTTTTATATTTATAAGGAAGGTTTTTTTGTATTATAAGTTTTATATACATGCAATAAAATTATACTTTACTAAACTTTTATATCATTTTTATCTTATTATTTTATAAATAAATTTTAACAATACAATGCATTTAATGGGTACCTATTCTCTGTATTGTACAGAAAAAAATTTAAAATAGTCATTTTTGCTAATAGTTATCAACGACTTCGGGGAAAAACATTATTTTCTCTGTTGGCTTTTATTTCTTTTTTTTTCTGCCTCGCAGGACAAAAGAGAAACTTAATTTGAAAAGAAACGAATCACTTGTGATTGGAATTCAATGGCGTTTTCTCTTGTGCGAGGATGATTATACTGCTTTTGTGCTGCTGAAAGAAATAGTAAGCAACCAAGATGGGATTCTGAGTTTGAGGGGTTATTCGAATGGAAATATCTTTATTTGGAAGGCATCAAAGATGTGGTTTGTAAAGAGATTGGTATCTTATCCTTTGGCGCAGTTTGCTCCATTTGTTTTGGAAGGTAGCAATTATGGCATTGGGAAAAGAGATATAGTAGATTGTTGTTATCTGAATTTAACTGTATTTTAAAATTTGATTTAAGTAGGCACGAATTTACTTTTGAATTAATTTGAAAATTTGAAACTCGCGGGTTTAACGATAGTTTTAAAATTAGATTTATCAGTTAATATACTAAGCTTTTAACGTGAAATTATTATAAATTTTAAATTAGTTTCATTCCTTTAAAAGTACGTAATCCTTATTAAATTGTGATATAACTTTTGAAGAAAGAGAAATACATCCATTCAACTTATTGTACTTATTTTCTAGTAGCTGTAATATCTTAGTGGACGTCAGGCTTATAAATTTAAAGCAAAAATATTCCGAAACCTTGAATTCAATAATACATGGGCAAAGAATATCAAATTATACGTAAGTTAATAAGTTCCCATAAGTCCATAACAATGGAAGAATAAAATAATAAATACAATAACTCATAAAAATGATGAATTAATTCAGTGAAATTCTTATCCTTATTCATGAAACTAAATTTTAAATTTAGTAGATAAAAAATATCAATTGATTGAATAAAAATCTTCCAAAATACAAATTCACATGATAGATTGAGTAAACAGACTAAATTAAAGCCCTATATTAATTATTGTTAGTCAATATCATACGAAACATTCGAAGCTTTACCCAAGGTCCACAATTTTATGAGCGAAAGGGGTTAAAAATTTTATTGGAAAATATACGAGAAAGAGTCAAGAGATCTTTCTCTCTGATTTTAAAATAAATAATTTATTTAGTAGTAACCTTAACGTATCCCCAGCCAAATTCCCAAAATGACAATTCTTAGCTAACACATTTTTATTTATTTATTTCATAATAAAAACGGCAAAAATTATTAATGTGAGTAAATGCAATTTTTTTAATATTATTCTTACAGATTTTAATTATTCACTTTGGATGATCAGGGCAAAATGTTCTTCGCTTGTTCTCAAATGGATTATGATAGAGAGTTGTAACGACTTGACCATGGACGGGTCAAATGAAATGGTAGCGTGTTATTCACAAAGGGTTTATTTACAGCTTTACACAAAAAAAAACACATAATCTAGGTTAGATACAGGAGATATTTACAATGGATTGCCTGTTCGACAACTATGCCGGGAATTTACAAGCTGTCTGCGTATTCGGCTACTGCCTGTAGCTCCAGAGATCTACGGATTACTTCCGGTAGATCTTTCCAACCAACTCGAGATCACGTGGTGTCTCTTAAACCTCAGCACTCCTCGCAGCTCGTCTCTTCCACCGGATCAGCTTGTTTCCTCTTCTCCTCTCCTTTGCTTCTCGAATCCCTTTTTAACGGTCGCGAAGCTCCACCTCTCAGGCTGATATTGGCGCGCTGGTGATGCCGGTTGTTCAATCATTCTACTTCCACTCGCGCCACCATCGTGGGAAGATTTCTGAGACATCCACCCCTTATCAGCACCGTCACCCGCTGTTCATACCTGCGTTCTTCCTTCAATGGGTTGTAAACAGCATTTGCTGTTCGTTATTGGAACCCTTCCCAGCTGGGTGGTCCATAGATGAAATAGTTCCGTCTGGTATTTCGGAACGGTTTACTGCTTTAATGAGCCGAAAACATGTGTGATCCCTTATCTGTCTATCTCAAATTCTAAGAACGGGATAAACACAATGGGATGAATAGCCTCACCGCTGGATAGGAATATCATTGTTCGATCATGTGTCTCTTCCAGCAGGAGACAAAGTGGCGACTTCCTTACAGAGTATACTGTGACAATAGTAAATAAATGTTAGCAATAAAACTGTGCTTTAATCATATATTATGTTGTTGTTATGTGGTTTCTTACGGCCCTTTTCAAGCACAAAGACAGATCTGTCAGCGATATAAGCTGAATGAGCGTCTCTTGTTTTTCAATATCCCCAACTAAGGCCAAGAGTACGATTTAGCTACTCACACGTCACAATTCTTTTTACGGAGTGGACTTCATTCATGTTTTTCATTCATATATTAACTGATCGTAATTTAAATATGGAACAGAGAATGATCATTTCTGAACTAGCATTCTCAGTGGTATTACTCTAAAGTGCTCCAGCCACCAAACTTACAAGGAGATTCTTCAGCTAGCGGGCTCAAACACTCAGCCTAAAGGATACGAATCCAATTCCTACTAACTAGGCTATCCCGGCCTTATTATAAGAGACAATATTCTATGTGTATAGTTGACAGGGTACAAAGGCTATACAGAAATAAAAGTAGAACGTAAAATAACTTTTCTTGATTGGCAGCGTCTGCAACTAAAATGAATGAACAGATTGAAATTACCTTTTATATACACACAGTGGAAGGCTTGGAAAACTGAATTCCGGGGAACAAAAAATTAGTACCAAAGTTGTCGATGGAGGAAATACTGGAGTTCTGTGAGTGCAGTTATGTATGAATTCACAAAACTCGCTGAAAATAATCTTTTATTTATCAACATTAGTGTAAACTGGAAGCCATGCATCATTATAAATGTTCTGACCTTTCCTATAAACAACATATTGCATATGGTATATGATGTATTGCTGCTTCTAAACTGCCAGTTTCGATGTTCATAACAGCTCGCCTTTTGTATCAAGACGTGCAAGTTTGCTGAAGAGCAGCAATGGCATTACATTATCTACTTTATTCCGTGGCAGTAGTGTAGGATTCTTCTTTCTATGCCTTCCACAGTCTGTATATGAAATTTGCATTCATTTTGATCATTAGTTTTAGATGTAGAAGCCACCAAACAGAGAAAGTTATTTTGTGGTCACCTGTATATATTGATCGAATGTTAGAAAATTCGCGTTATAATCAAAGATTCTTTATGATAAATTTATACAAAATCTTGGAAATGACTTTAAATTTTTCATTGATTTCCCTATATATGATCAAATATTGCAAAAAAGAGTATTTAAAATATTTTACCAATTTTACGAGTAATATAAATCAGAAAATTTCTTCCTATCACAGAAAATTCTGAATTATTAATTGATGATTATGGTTAAACATAAGGAATTAATTCAATGGTTTCACATATTTATATAATAATGGTTTCACATATTTTTATAATGGATTGAAAATTTATTGTTATTTAATTAAAGGGCACAATTATCATCATTCAGATGCAAGGGACAAATAGGCTTAATACGAATAATTATACGAACTTTCCAAACAATATGATTAAAAACAGAATTTAACCAAATAATATTAATTCAACAACCTCCTTTAATTCCCACTATCTGAACCTTAATTCAAACTGTCATTTTATTTAAAATACGCATTTTAATCAATTACTTTGGCAAACAGATATAATTCAATAACAAAAATGTCAAAGCATTAAAAGCATTTTACTTAAAAGTTGAAAAGGGGGGAGCACATTTTTTTTCCATATCCATAATCTCCATTAACTTTATTTTATGGGAACTGTAATACAATTACCCGACCCGACCTTTCTTTCAACTTATTTATTATAAATAATAAGTAGGCTTTTTTATTTGGTCCTTCTAAGCTCATTTCTCTCCACTGTAAAGAAATTTCAGCCCATGAAGGTTTCCTTCCCCTTCAAAGTCACTCTCTGCATTTGGGCAGAGTGGAGGAAGACTACCTGAACAACAAGGCAAATTAATCTAGTTTTTTAAATGTAGGCGACTCTTCAAGAGTCACGTCTCTGTGTTACAGTCCATGGCGCCGTTTGCAGCAGGGTTAATAGGACCTAGGGGAGGGTTCTTGATGAGAATAAGGGGGAGGGTCAAAGTGTCACATGGGGGTCTCTTAAATCGATGGAACACCATTTGATGGATAAACGTTCTATGCCCTTCTCAGTTAATGCGTATCCACTTGACATGAACTCCGGTTAGACTTATTATTGATAGCCTTGTAAAACACGGGGAAATTTCGAACCCAATTTAGGCAGGTGATTTTTGTGTTTGTTATTATTCAGAGCCATTGCTCGAATGTGATAAATTTTTAAAAATAATCTGCGATAGTGCCGGGGTTCGGGAAATAATTGCTGCGGGTGATGTAGTCGAAGGCGTCGTGATTTTTTAATAATTATGGATGGCTGTTTGATTTATTGGCTAATTTTGTGGTCATGTGGATTTCTAATATTACATTCGTTTCCTTTTAGAGCCAAAGCAAAATTCGAAACTGATTAAAGGGGTGAGTCAGTCGTTAAGAATCAAATTTTCCAAACTAACACACATCATTTTTAAATATTTTAACTAAATAAATTGTTACAATTTCAAATAATTTACATAGGAATTTAAATAATATTTTTTATATTCGAGTTGCTGTAACACGTCTTATATTCAACGATTCTGGGGTCCTGGTGTAGGCGCCTTAACCATGAGCTGGGAGTCCTGCGTTCGAGTCCCGGCTTGGGTATGGTTTGTTCTTCTGTGTGCTACCTATTAGCTATTTGAATCCCCCTCCCCCCTGTAAAAAGGGGCTGTGCAAGCGAATGTGATGTGAATGGTAAAAGTTTTACTTTTAGCCTTAGTTCGCGATACTGCAAAGTAAGAGACGTTGATTACACTTAAATCGCTGACTACTTCAACAAATGTCCATGGAAAGTGTCATAAGAAACAACAACCAACATATTTAACGATGTCCTTTATTCATACTCTTGAGAAAACGCATTTCGTATCGTCAATTACTATCATACGCAATAACTATGAAAATAAAGTGAAATTTTTTGTTGGAATCTGAGTTTAAACAAATAATTTGGAACTTTAATTTTAATTAACGAAGTAAAGTAACAGTTAATTGATATAATTCGGCATTTGCTAGAAGAGTCATTCGATTTTTGTCATTTAATTCGAACCATTTATTCAATATTAGCTTTATATTCGCCTTTTTTGGATGAAGATAGATATTTTAAGAAAGTTGTGTTAATATTGAATTGGCTTCACATTTAATACAAATGATAAAAGTGTTCACATTTGTATTATTTTTATGAATATGTCTCAGAAAATATACAAAAAAATTAGTATCATTTGCTATAGTGTTCATTAAAATTTAACCTGATTGTTCTTTCATAATAGTTTAGCGGTTCAATCTTCACAGGTTTAACAATTGATTTTTTTTTTGGGGGGGGGGGAATAACTTAGCAGATCATACTATTTAGGTGAAATATTTCATCATTTAAAGTTTTTGAAAATCAATATAGATTGTTTCACTGGTTATATTTTGAATTTAATCCTATATTACTATTTTAAATATGAAAAAAGAATTTAAGCTTTATCAAAAATCATAATTTAATGATTTTTAAGCTTACAATGCAAAATGGGGAAAACAAATTAATAAATATTAAATGAGGAAAATAAGCTAATTTTTTTAAGCAGACTCATTTAAGTTATTTTTCTAAGCACATAAATCACAATTATTTAATTTAACAATTGATTTAGAAAACTCCAAGTAAAATAAAACTCATTTATTTGATATACACTATTTTAGTCCCCCGAGGGGCACCTCGAAAATGAGGATGAGATGCTTCCGGTATGGTGGTTGGATCTCGCCAACCCAGTGGGTTCACTAATAGGTGGTGTATAGACTCCTCCCATAGATGAAGGAATGTACTTCCTTCGGGAAGGATTGTGTCATGGCCGGTGATGGCGATAGGACTCAATCACAGTTTCCGCTGATTGCTGTTGTGGTGGTCCGGTCATTCAGTTTCTATGGTTAATCCGTGTGCCTTCGCGGCGGGTCGGAGAGTCTGTCTATGATTTAGAATTTTTATATGAACATATTTCTACCATATGAAGAGTGTTTTAAATATCGTTAACAATTGGCACTACAAAATCACGTATTTATGTACGATTATATACTACTTAAGAAACTGATTCGACTTTACTGCGTAAGCGATTTAATTTAAACAACCCAATTAAAACAATTCTTGAAAAACATAAAATATAATTTAAAGAAATTTTTTCAGAAGTCTAAATTTTTTTTAAAAATATCATGTCAGAACATGGTATTGTTTTGGAATGAGGTTTGTGGCATCAACAAATATCCGTAGGAGAAAAGTTTAAAAAAAACGTAGGCGAAAAATTGAAATATTATCTGCACGAGCATCTCAAAAGTTCAGTTTTTAATAACTCTTTGCCATTGCATTTACAAAAGATTTGATTTTAAAATACAGGTTAATGGCTACAGCAAATAAAACCTAGAAAAATGTCATTTTGAGCAAGTGATTGTATGAAAGGAAATAAATAGGAAATGTGATATTCTTTAAAACAATCAATGCGATACAAAGTTTTTTTAATCATTTGCAATACTAAAGAGACTAATTTAAAAAAGTGACTAATTCAATGAAACAATTAAAGGAATAAAAAATATAATTTACCTTGCATGAGCACGTGGTGCTTGACTGTTCAAGAAATCATGTTCTAACATGATACATTAAGAAATGAATAGCATATTTCATTTTAATCTTTGTCTTCTCTTACAATCCAATATGCTTAGTTCCGTATCAAACGTACTAAAAAAAATCAGATATTAAAAGTTATTGTTAATTATAGAAGTTTCATTTACATTATTTTGACAATATTAAATGTTGAAGCAAAATTTATTCCATTAACATTTTTAATATAGTTTTTTAAATATAGTCAACATTTACAAAACATTAAAATATTTATAATTTTCTTCATTATTTAATTAATTATTGTTAATTATTATTTTACTAATCTGTTTTTGTCTTTAAATAGTTTCAAAAACCATTCGATTATTAATTAATTAATATTTTAAAAACAAAATTCAAATTTCAACAAAAACCTTCTTATTTATATAGAAAAATATTTTTTTTCTGATATTTGACATTAAAATAACTGACATCATGAAATTTAATTAACTTAAAAAGGCTCAAAACAAATTCCATTGTCTGCTAGTTTCTTGATGCCAATTTTTGAGATATAATAAAAATCTCATTAAATAGTTTATAACCATAAATGAAACAGAATCTTTTAATGTGGTTAATGTAAATAAGGAAATCATAAAATATGATTTAGATTAAATTATACAATTATGCGAGTACAGAATATATTACCAGATCATAATTCAATCAAACTAATGCAAGTAAAGTAATAATGCTAAATAATGGCAAACAATCAAAATTTTCATCTTTGGGACGGCTAAAAAAATGCTTTAGATATATTTATCCATCAAAATAAATAACCTAAATGTTATATCATTTCCGAATAATAAAAATATTTCAACTGATTTATTCCTTCATCAAAACAATCCTTATTATACATTAATCAAAACAAACAAATTGAAAGTTCGGCTATGGCTTCAAGCAAATAAATTAAACGGAAGTTTTAATTTATTATTGAATTACCACAGGCAATATTACAAAAATAAATAAATAAATTCTTCTTCGATAGAGAATTCTCCATCCATTTACCTAATGTTTTTCATTAAAATGGATGTCAAATCAAATATCTGGAGTATTACAAAACTAAGAATTCCGAAGATGTTTTATTTATTTTGCATATTTATCTCGCAACGTAATGTTCCAAAACTTTTCGAATAGAAATAAACCGATGGCTTTAATCTTATTTCGGAACGGAGAAAACTCTCTTAAGTTTTCTAATAACCAAGCATAAAATTTTTCATTTTCTAACTAAAATTTCCATTTAAAACTTGTTTTGATCTGTTACTGGGAATTACAAATGAGTTAAATGCGAAACCAACGCATTTTGAGAAACATAAATAAAACTCAGAAAATGAACGATCTTGTAAATATCCACGGGATACTTCTAAAAATGCCTTAATTGCGTTCGAAACAAAAAAAAAGGGGAACATATATGGATCCTCGGATAAATTTATCTGCACAAAAATCTCACAAGTCATTAAAGCAACAATGGAAGTTTTAATGGCCCAGTATCCATCTGATCATAATTCTTGTCTTTTGAATCAAAGCAAATAATAAAAAAATTGTACCGATAAAAAAATTGCACCAGACGACTGAGTGAGTATTAGGAATATCGAAAGTAATTATTTCGATTTAAAATCAGAAACCGGAAAAGGGTAAGTACCTAATTTATTCGGGAATGCTTTTGACTAATCAAAAGTGTTTCTTCCCTCTTCTAAAATCCCTTTCTCCATTAGGATCTAATCAGGAATCCTAGAATCTCCGATCTCTTTAAAGTCGAAGCTACTAATGAACTGTAGTCAATAGTGTCACTGGGTTAATTATTCACACTCATGGATTGGGAAGGAAAATTTTGCAGTTTTCTCTCTTAAGTGGGATGGAAAAAAACTTTAGAAACTATTCTATTCAGATTAATCCAGTTGGAATAGTTCGGAGTTAAGACGATTTACAAAAGAAAAACGATTTGAGATGTTTCCTGAATCCCAAAATAAAATGCGCGCGTGAATAGCGTGAAAATCGGGGCTTAAATTGTAATTTGAACCCTGATAAAATGAATATTTTAACAAAATGGCCGTGAATAATAATATCTGTTTCCATTTGATTTAAATATCACTTCTTTAGAAAATTATGCAGTTAAAAGGGTACTTTTAACTGTATAGAAATTTATTTGTGTTTAAACGATCCATATTAACTGGTTAATGATGTTATTATGAAAAAGAAATGCTCTGAAAATAAAAATGGAAGTAAATGGAATATAGCAAATTCTAAACATTTAAAGATTAAGATGTTATCAATAGAAAAATGGCCTTAAAATTTACTAGATAACATAATGAACTTGAATGCCACGAAACTTAATACATATATTCTGATGAAATCCTGGTAAATATTTCTTTTTAAAGAATTGCATATTTTTGTCGCCAAATTCTTCCTTATGTCACCAAATGGTATCCAAGGAAGGCGGGCTCATTGGGCAAATTTTAAGTAATTGAAGATGATGATATAAGTAGTAAAATGGCATTAAATGCTTCCTTGATTACAAAATAAAATGTAAACGTGAATAGCTTTAGATTTAATTCTAATCGAATCAAGCTAAATTAATCTTTAAAAAAGAAATCCATAACATTTTTTACGCCCACAGTCCTCAAATTTGTTCCTGTATCATCAAATAGTAGCCAAATTTGACGTCACTATCAGTCATTGAATCAGCATACTTTCAATATTCATTACAACTTTTTGTAAAAATGTTCTAGTAACTTTGTAAATCTAGTCTTGAAAACCAATACGAAGAGTTTAATAAATTATGAAATATAATGCGCATGCGCAAGGATTGAAAATTAGTTCTGAATAAATGGATATAGTAAGAACAAAAATAGAACCAAAAATATCCTCTCACTTGTTCTAAATGCCATTTTTTTAAAGTACTATTGATATAAAGCCTCTAGATTAGGATAAAAAGATACTGTCTTCAGAACCAAAATAAAATGTATATGACTTTCATTTTGCTTAGTTTGATTTAGTTTAATTGGGGGGAAGAGCTATTTTGGAATAGGTCCATAAACATCAGTTTTGTGGAAAAAATTAGGATTAAATGAAAACTTTTTTATTCCCTCCCCTTTTTATGTCATCCTTGGACTCATAGTGCAATAAAATGCTCTTCTTAATATTCAAATAAAATTCAGGTATTAACAACATAAATATAATTTCAAAAATTGGAATTTGGTTTGAATGAAAAATAGATGAATATTGAAAATTGCAGATTCCAGATTGTAATTGGGATTTTTTTTCAAATATTTTTTCTCATGTAGTTCAGATTTGAATGCAATCAGTCTTTTAACTTTTTCACATATGAAGGATATAAAGAAAATGTATTGCAGCTGCCAAATAATTCTAACGAAATAATTCAAAAATAGTTTGAACAATACAAATGAATAACGGTGTGTGATATTCACCAAAGTTTTTCTGGTATATATCACATTTTAATCAAAATGAATTCATAGGAATTATTTCTGCCGAAGAACTAGTGAAAATAATAACCACCAATGTTAAAAGTTAGTTCGATAAAATTCGATAGAATTTTAGCATATGAAGACAAAATTTGCATTAAATTTCAAACCAAATATGTCGATTGAATGGTCATTTGCTTACATGTATATAAGATAGATGAAGTTTATGCTTAATTTCATTTTTATTTATATATTAGATGAAGGGAATTCGGCATATGACCATTTCATTCTCAATCTCTCAATCATCCACTTATTTTAAAAGTTTTGGCTATTTTAAATAAACTAGCCTCTCGAGATTTTAATGTTTTATTATCCTGAGTACCATCCCATATTGTGATTGTTGGCAATGAAACAGCAGCCAAGGCTGGCAAATTGGCGACTGCCACAAAGAATGCTACTATACCTTTGTTAGAATTGAAAAACCATATAAAAATATTTCTTTTAAACAAATTGCAAAGAGAATGTAATATTGAAAGATAAAGCAAATGTAACGAAACATCATGTAGTTAAACCTTATGTCGAACTTCTGCCTTCTTAAATTAACCAAAAAGTGAATATAGTTCTCACTAGATTACGAGAGGGTCATGTTAAAACAAGATCCAATGTGTTCTCGGCGCATCTGGAGGAACTTCGACCAACATATACTTTCTGAATGCCCAAATTTTTATGCACAGCGTTTGCATTTTTTTAAAATCTATAACTATTGTTTTATCTACTTTACTTGGAATGACTCCACATGATAAACCTTTACCAATTTTAAAATCAATTGGTTTTTATTCACATATTTAATCTTTTATCCTTTCTTTTTTTTTGAAGGTCATCTACTATTAATTTTTTACTCTACATTGTTTTATCAAGGAATTTCGAGATTTGAAAAAATTTTAACTATGAAAGAGCCAGGCCAGATCTACTGCCTTCGTGACAAAAAAAAATCAAACCAAACTTGGCATATAAAATTGCTGTTGAAATTATGCTGTTATTGTTCTCTGTTTATTCGGAATTCTTGTATTCTTGCTTTACAAAGGAAGGAAGGGGGCAGTAGCTTCCGAGTGTAAGTCATACAACAGACTTTCCGACCCGCCACGAAGACACACGGATTAACCATCGACACTGAATGACCGCAACAGCAATTAGAGGGAACTGTGGTTAAGTCCTAATGGCCGTCAGCGGCCACGGTACAGCCCTCCCTAGAAGAAAGTACGTCCCATCATCGATGGGAGGAGCTTCCAAGGGTATGGCATAGGTATACTTCGTCCTGGCCGAAGCCATTCGGATATAACGATGAGCTGCCGCAAAGCAGCCCCCACCGAGCACGGAAGTGCAGGTTAATCAACTTAATTTTCATAAATTTTAATCCAAAGAACCTGATCGGAAAAAGATACGAATTTAAATTCTCAAAAATTGTCACCTTGTCTCCAAGTATAGTAATTAGCAAACATTTCAACAGTTGTTAGAGGAACATAAAAATGTAAACATTGTTAACTAAGATAATGCTGTTAAAAAGAAAAAGGTATAAACATTTCAACAGTTATTAGAGGAACATAAAAAACGTTAACTAAGACATTGTTGTTAAAAAGAAAAAATATAAAACAACTATATACAAAGTAAGCTCTTGGTAGCCCAAAAGCATATAACATATATATAAAATATGGTCGTCTTATACAATATAGACGTAAGAAAACTAATGTCAAAACAAAGAGTAAGTTTAATTGTGTTCCACGAATTCCGACTGCATAAGATTATTGATAA